>JAOXYD010125551.1:0-11100 GCA_028565735.1 Pinacopodium congolense | reverse complement strand
AAGATGTTTTCATATTTTATATTTTATGTCATATTTTAATCTTTATTTAACTATTTAAGCCCTATTTTGATGATTTGCACTTTTAGATTATATTTGAAACATAATATATATTTGACAATATTTCGTCTTTGTCATTTTATCATTTTAATTTGAGCTGGGTTGGATCCAAGCAAAGAAAATAACTAAAAAACAGAGACAAAATAAGAATGTGAAATTTTATCTAATTATGTAAACAATTCATTTTCCTCTAATTCTTTTATTTTTTAAGTTTTTCCTTTTTGTTTTTTAAATTTGAACCTGCAGGTTTAATTAGATGGTCAATTGTTATAGGAAAGGCAATCAAGTAATCCAAAAGATTTAGGAATTGTTTCAAGAAATTGACAATCCAACAGCGGAGACTGAAGGTAACGACTGTCCCCTCCGTAGGATGTGGATACAGACAATAAATAGGGCAGTTCAGTTGTGGCAGTTGTAACTGTCAATGCTTCTAGAAGTCCCAACTCCATTACCACGTCCGGAAATGAATCAATAATAATTTATCTATTCATCTATTTCTTTATATGTAACTAAATTAAAATTATATTCTAAATTAACATTTCATAAATTTTCTCATAAAATTAGTCCAACTGTTACACCGGCATGTTTTTTAGATAAGCTTGTTTTATTTGACCAGACCTAATTTATTTATTTGGACCTAATAATTTCAAGTGTACTTTCATAAGATTGATTTAATAGTTCTAAGGATATTTATTAAATTTGAAATAATACTCGTTTAATTGAGGAAATAGAATTTTAACAAAAAATAATCAAATTTAATAGTTGAAATTAAGCAATAATTAGTTAACTAGAATTCTACACTACTTTTTAGAGAATGGCTTATACAAGTAAGAATAAAAAGTATGTACAAATTCATATTATAAATTATAATATGAATTTATAATATGTGTGATCCATTAAATTCCTAATATATTGGCAATAATTATAAATTTTAATTTTAATTCTCAATTAGAATTAGAAAAATTAAAATTTCTTTTAATTTATCTTTAATTCTCTAGTTAAACAAATTATAATCATAGATCATGATTGACATCTAGCAATATGTCATGACCACTCAAATATTAGAAATGTCAAAGTGGTTTGACTAAATATTTTTATGCATAGTTATGATGTATAATTTGATCATTTTGACATCCAATCATTATAATGTTCCAATTGAACTTAGAGTATGGAATTAGTATCTACTCTAAATAATCTAATCATGTTCGTTCTTACTAATTAGTTAATGATTTATAATTGATATTTGAAAACAACTTTTTCAAATTTCAATTTACTTTAGCCAAAGATTTCCAAAATCATTATTAATTAAGGACAGTAGAATATTCTCCATAATTATTTTAAGGTGGCAAATTCTTTATTGATTTACTCAACTATCTCCATATATTTCATACTATACCCAATAACTATCGAATTGAACTATTCCAAAGAATAGATCATAAGTGACATCAAAATACAGTAATTCCTACACAAGATAACTTTGATAATCTCAAGTCTAATGATCAATTAAAAAACTATCATAATGAGATAATCTATAGACGCATAAGTAATGTTCTATTTAGGATTTTCAAAATCGGGTAAGTTCAATGAACTTATTCTCTAATAAGCACTCACATATTTGTTTAAGTATCTCTACACTTTAATCTATGAGATCAATTACTTTCTTTATAAGAAAAAAAAGTGTTAGTCTAACAATTTCATCAATATCTCATTTGATGAAACTATAACTAGGATCATTTTAGGAATAATATAAAATTACAATTCGAATATCATAATTATAATCACATTATAATTTTTTAATTGCACAATAATTATTCCAGGAATTTTATCTTTATAATTAATAATTAAAATACATAACAAATACATAAAGATAAAGAATGTCTTTTATTGAATTAAATATAATGTCATACAAAAAATAAATTACAACCAACAAATTAGCTGCAATGGTATAAACCAACAATAACTTCGACACTTATTATTTATTTTTACAAGTCAGCAAACATGAAAGATTGTTTAACAAACTTATCTAATTTCATTTAATATCAATAAGGTTTAATGTATTATTTAAATAGATATTAAAGTAAATCATTAATATATCATTATTAGCGATGATTATGGCATTGCAATCATAAGTTAGTAGAAAGTTTTGTCATAATTAATAACTTCATATATATATATATATAAAGAATATTAATTTGTAATTTTATCTTAAATGATTTAATTTTCTCTATTCTTTTATATCTTTGCTACATAAGAATTTCCAAAAAAAGAAAAAAGAAAAAAAGCTATATAAGACTTATTATGCATAAAATTACATTTGGTGCATTAATTATCTAAGTATAAACATAAAGAATATTAACCTTAATATGTCACAAGATTGCATTTATATATGTTATAACTCACAAAATAATTCATAATTTAAATTGATATATTTATTTTATTGATTTGTAACTAACAAATAATTTTTTACATACACTTTAATGGTTTGTGGCATACATTATCATCATGCCCATAATTCATGATTTATTGAATTCATTATAATGACAAATGACACACACATATTTTAATAATTTGTAACATAAATTTTAATAATGCTTTCTTCATATATTTGTACTAACATGAAATATATTAAAAATGCCAATAATATATATATGAGTTATGGACTTTAAGATGGAACACTTCCTTCTATTTATAGGAGCATTTTTTTTTAGAAAATTGTAGAAAATGGGTCATACACTCCTGTAAAAACAATAATTATATATAATGTAGCAACAATATTACCAAAAGATGAAAGTGAGTAGGAAGAAAGGTCTGAGAAACTAATTACTCTTAATTTTAAAGTTATATATATTTTATTAGGTTAAAATAAAAAATCATCCAATACCCTTGTAGTTTGGTAAACTATCAATTAGATCATTATATTTTCAAAACTATCAAATAAGTACTTAAAGTTTCAAATAACTTTCATCTACTAGTCCTTTATTAATTTTGTCCTCCATGGACTAACGACGTGTCCACGTGGCACATTTTGTAATATATGGCATGCCATATGGTGCTAGACTAATGAGTAAAACTAATTTGATACTTTAGAAATCTATTTGATAGTTATCGAACTATAGGGACCTAATTGATAATTTATCAAGTTATAAGAATCTAAATGATTTTAAATCTAACTATTAAATTATTTTGATAATTAAAATAAATTTTTTAATAATTAAAAAATATTTATTATAAATATTATGTCCTTTTAATAAAGCATACACAATTTTAAATTAAATTCTAAAAAATAAAAAAAATATTATCGTCCACAAATTCAATATATATGATATTGCATATATATATAAGAGTAATATAAACATATGTATCATGCAAATAACATAGTAATAATTACTTTAAGTTAATAAAATTTTTATGATGATAATAGTTTAGTTTAAATATTCAATTCTGATTGAATCCAAAAAATAGATTGAACCTTATTTGAATCTTAAATTTAAATTTATTTAAACATGATTACAATCATTAATTTTTTATCAAAAATTAATTTTATTGGCTTTAAATTTTTTTAATTCAATTCAAAATAAAATTAACAACTTAAATTCAATTTAAATAAAATTTACTTTTCACTTTTTTCTTATGAATTGTTTTCTTATATTCCTTACAGAATTCTAAATGTATTTTATAAAAAATCTATATAACCAATTTTATAAATGCTTCACATTATTTTAAGTAAAATTTTAAATATGAATAAATTCTAACTTATTTTATTTATATCCATTTGGAACTGAATATAAAAATCTTTTTAAGTCATATAAAATCATTTCTAAATTAAACTATTATCATCTCCAAAAAAAACTTTATCCGCTTAAAATAATTAGTAATGTGTTATTTATAGATAAATACATTTATCTTACTTGTTGAACCAAGGGTTGGTTCCACATTTGCATTAATGATGACAAGATATTTTTACTAATATGTATGCAGAGTTTATTGTGTTTTTTTTTTTTAGTGTTTGAAGTCTATTTGATGAATAAGTAATTAAGTTGGTAATTCGGTAAAATTTGTATGGTTTGTGTAAATCATGAAATAACGTTTAATTAAAGGTTAAATAAATGAATAAATTAGTATTAGTAATTATATGATAAATTGAATGAATTGAATGTGTTAAGTTTATATAATTGTATAAAATGTGATTAAATATTTTTTTGTTTATGTTAAATTTGGTTAAGATTTGATTTGGATTGATTGGACTGAGATTGAGATTAGGCTGAAGTTGTGATGACCTAGAAGAGATCGGTTGACCGAATGGCAAAGATCGGTCGATCGAATGAAGAAATAAGAAGAGGTCGGTCGACCGAATGGAAAGATAGGTCGACAGAATGAAGAAATAAAAAGACGTCGATCGACAGAATGAAGAAATAAGAAGAGGTCGGTCAACCGAACGGCAAGGACCGGCCGACCGAATAAAGAAACAAGAAAAGTCGATCGATCGAATTGACACCAGTCCACCGAATTGACACCGATCGACCGAAGTAATCGCGAGGAAGAATTGATCAACCGCTTAGAAGAACTGACTGACCGAATGAAGCAAATAAAGAGGCTTAGGTCGACCGAACAAGTAAGATGTTGAAGGTCGGTCAACCGAATACTGCAGGCTGGCATGTAAACGTTGGACAACGGCTATTTTTGCAATGGATATAACATTCAATGAGAAGAACTTTGGGCAACAATTAATTGACCTTATAAAGAGTATAAATATGAGTGTTGAGTGTTGTTTATGTATGAAAGAAATGTAGAAAATGTTTATATATTATTGTTGAGTGTTCTTAAGTGTATATAAGTTATTGGTGAAGTTGTTGTTGTATTTTTGTGAAGGTTATTCTTAAGAGTGTTGTAGAATTATTCTTATGCCTTCAAAAAGAAGAATGATAGGTTATTCCTAAACCTTAAAAAAGGGAGAGTGAAAGATTATTCTTGAACCCATAAAAAGGATTGTATTGTGTACTTTTGTTGATTATAATAAAAATAAAATCTTAACAGTAGTGTTAGGGATTGGATGTAGAGTAAGTGGATTGTGTCGAGACAGAATAAAATCAGTTGTGTTTCTTCTTCCCTTTCTCTTTTATTTTTAAGCATTTAATTTAATTATTTATTTAAATTTTGCAAATTATTATTGATTTTATTCTTGTGTTTTTTACTTAAAATTTTCTTAGAACATAATTCACCACCCTCTTAAGTGCCTTTTAGGGCCAACATTACTCTCATATATATCTAATGTCATATATATTGAACTTGTAAAAAATAAAAATACTTTTTGATGATTTATTTGATTTTTAAAATTTAATTTAAGAAATTTTGATACTTTAATAAAATGATATCATATTTAAAAAAAATACAATCCTTTAGTTACTACAATTTTATTTTAATTATCAAAGTAATTCATTAGTTGAGTTTAAAATCATTTTGGCCCTTGTAGTTTGGTAAGCTATCAATTAGGTCCTTGTAATTTGATATAACTCTTAATTAGGTTCCTATAGTTTCATAAACTATCAAATAAGCCCCTAATGTTTCAAATTAGTTTCACCAATTAGTCTAACGTCATATGACATGCCACATGTTTCAAAATGTGACACTTGACCATGCCATATGGACATCTCGCTAGTTCATTTGGAACAAAATTAATGGAGGACTAACAAATAAAAGTAATTTGAAACTTTAGGGATTTACTTGATAGTTTTGAAACTATAAGAACCTAATTGATAGTTTGTCAAACTAAATGGGTACTGGATAATTTTAATCCTATTTTATTTAAAGCATTAAATAAAGATAAGTTCAATAGAGTTTCTAGTTATAAATCTGCTCATGAAATTTGACGCATATTAGAGATTACTTATGAAGGCACCTACTAAGTTAAAGAAAAGGAGAGTGAGTATGTGAAAGAAGAAGTGCTCACATAAACTTCTTTGATGATAAGATATGCTCTAAATTAAACTTCTGTGAAAGTAATGATGAGGTACTTTTAAGTTCAAATTCTTATGATGACGATGATCGTATTGATGAGTTAACTTATAATGAATTAGTTAAATTCTTAGAAGTAATAATTAAGAAAAACAAGATTTCTTTTAAGTATAAGAAAAATATTGAAAATTATAGATGCATGCACATTAGAGAATAAAAAAAATGAAAAATGAATTGCATAGCATTGTAGAATCTAAAATTGTAGAGAATGATAATAAGAAAAAATTGAAAGAAGAGAATGCATCATTAAGGAAGGAGATACAAACCTTTAAAGATTCCTTATCTAAATTCGCTAAAGGAAAGAAAAAATTAGAATGCATGCTAGGTGCAAAAAAAGCATCAAATGATATATTTGGTTTAGGATTGACCCATGAAAATGTTTCCTCAAGTAATAAGACTACTTTTATTAGGGGAAAGAATTTAGAAGATGAATATATACCTAGACCATTTTGTAAAAATATTGTATCATCTTCTAAATCTAAACCCAAGAGACAACATCATGCATTCATGTATGCATCAAGATTAAAATCTAAAAAGAAAATATATGTAAATAAGAATAGTTATAATTTCTATAGGAATACAAAATCACAGTATGATGCATTTAGGTATAATGTAAGACAAGGAGGTTTAACACATTTTTGTGATCCTTATATATATGTACATAACATTAGAAACATTCTCATTAACATCTTAGGTCCTATTTTGATCAAAGGTTCATATGTAATGATAAAAGACAAAAAAAATGTGTGGACCTTTTCTCATTCATACAATATAACAATAGTTTGTTATTTTTTTGGAAAGTTTGGGTATATTAAGAACTTTTGCAATGATAAACAAAGTTGGCGGCATAAAATACCAAGAGGTTAGAATGGTAGGAAGATATCTAACCATAAAGACCTAAAATAATGCAGGTACCGAAAACAAGTTAAATTTTATTTTGTAGGTTAATGGACATCAAGATCAAAAGGATAATCACTAAAATATATTGTTGAACTAAGAAATCAAATTAAAAATTGGTGATATGTAAAAGGAAGGTACATAATTGTTTTGGTAATATTATGTTGAATGTTTTAGATATATGAAACTAATTGACAATTAATGATTTGAATGATCAAATTGAGTGATACTTAATGATTTAAATGATTTAGATGTTTTTAAATTATAAGTGTTAGAGTCTAAATTGATTTAAAGTCAATTTAGTGATTATTATGTGCTAGGAGTTAATTTGTTATTTTGGAGATTAATATGGGAAAACTAATCGACTAGTTAGTTGTTGAGTAATACCTATACTGGTCAACCGATAATTAGGATTCGCTGACTAGTTAATCAAAATTTTAAGTTTTCTTCTTTGTTCTTGATAGCTTATTTATGCAAAAATTAATCTCTCACTTCAAAACCTTATAGTGAATTTATCTCCTCTCATTCTAAAGGAATTTTTAAGCTATTTCTTCATTCTCAACCTCTTCTTGTCTTACTTCACAACATAATAAATTTTCAAAGAAATTCCTCCAATTTCTATCGCAACTAACTCTTCTTCTCTAGCAAGTTTTTACTCTTTAATAGAGCCTCTAGCAATGGTGACTATGTCTTCAACATCCCCTCTATGCCTTAAACATGATCCCTCAGTCAATCTATTCCATTTTAGCTACCATTTTTGTTAGGCAAAACCCTAACTCTCTAGCATTTAGGGATTTTAATTTCTCTTAAATTTTTCATACAATTAGATATCAGTTAAGGTTCTATTCATCATTTCTAAAAATTGTATAAGATTAACTTCATAGGAATGCCTTTAAATTGCATGAATTTTGGATCTTTTATAAAATTATGTTTTTAAAATTAGAACTTTTTAATTACTAGCATAAGTCTTTGAAAATTTCAAATTTAAATATGGTTTCACATAATTAGGATTAAAATTGAGCTAATTAAAGCTTCAGTTACATCTGATTTTTATCTAATTTTAATTTTACCTAATTTAGGCCTTTAATATTTGAGACTTTTTCAAAATTTTAATAAATTAAGATTTTTTTTATAAAATTGACTTTATAAAATATGCAATTGGCAGTTAATTTAATACTTTTTAAGTTTCAATTTGATAGGTTGCATAATTTTTTATCACTCATTCATTTTTACAACTTAAGCACCACTAGCTTTTAAATTTAACTTTTTTGCATATAGGTGAATACAGGATCTTAAAATTAATTGGGATTGGAGAATTTGGTTTATAAAAGTGAATTTATATACAAGTTATGCTACTGATCCTAAGCTATTTGATACCTCTGAGCAAATATCATTATTAAAGCTTTCTTAGGATTCTGTTTTCATCCTTACTACCTCACTTTTAGAATTTCCCTGGGCTTCTTCAAAAGTCTCTCATTTAGTTAACTCTCACTATGGTCAGGACTAGGGGTACTAGTTCATCTAGACCTAGATGCTAATGAACTCCAAACGAGGATTAGTGCTATGATATCTACTCTCCTTAATTCCTTGACTATGCCAATAAAGGGTTTCCTAAAAATATCTTATTTCCCTCTCTTATTTAGACTACTGTGAGTAATATGGTTTAGTACAATTTTTTCACAGATTAAGAATGGGAACATTTTCTTAATTTTGTTTTTAGAATTAGCCCTGTTAATGTTAGGCTTTTTTTTTTTCTGTAACCTTAGACAATGATAGGTAGGTGATAAATGTCACATTATCTTTAAAGTTCAATATGTTTCCATTCATCACTCTATGGACCTTATAAATGGAATCTTAGGTATTGTTATCCTACAAGAGTATTCTTAATATAACTGTTTGACCAAACAAAACAACTCACCTTACTCTATGGCTACTTGAGTAAAAACTATTTTTGAGCTACCTAGTAAGGAGGGAATGACATGTGAGAGAATTTAATGCAATCCCTTACTTCCAACATTTGTTCTTTTTATAGTAGTTGTGTACATGACACAACTTGAGGATTTTGAATCCAAAGAATTTCTTGATCGAATAAGCAAGTTGCAAAGGTTTGTTTATAGACTAAAGCAAGCATCATAGAGTTAGAACATCCATTTTGATGAGCCAATCAAAGAATTTGATTTTATCAAAAATATAGATGAATCTTATGTTTATAAGAAGGTAAGTGAGAGTTCATTCATTTTCTTAGTGCTTTATATAGATAACATATTACTTATTATAAATGACATTCCAATGTTCCAATATGTTAAGATATGGTTATCGAAGAACTCTTCCATGAAGGATATGGGAGAAGCAGTCTATATACTGGGTATAAAGATCTATATAGATAGATCAAAGAGGTTACTTAGATTGTCCCAATCAAAGTATATAGATAAAGTGTTAAAGAGGTTTAGTATAGAGAATTCAAAGAGAGGATTCTTACCTATGTCGTATGGAATTTTTCTCTCTAAGAGTATGTGTCATAAGACATAAGAAAAGAGAAATAAGATGGATTATGTTTCATATATTTCGGCAATTAGATTAATTATTTATGTGAAATTATATACGAGGCCAGATGTTGGTTATGCTTTCAGTATAACAAGTAGATATCAAGTTAATCCCGGTGAGGGTTACTGGACAATTGTGAAAAACATTTTAAAGTACTTAAGATGAACTAAAGAGGTTTTCCTAGTCTATGGAAGAGTTAAACTTATAGTTCATGGTTTTTTTATGCCAATTTTCAATCTGATCATGATGATATAAATCACAATCATCGTACATTTTTACTCTTGATAGTGGCGCAGTTAATTGAAAGAGTTCTAAACAACCAACTATTGTATATTCAATAACCAAAACTGAGTATATTACAATTTTCAAGTCAAAGAAAGAAGCAGTTTGGATTAGAAAGTTCATTACTAAACTTGAAGTAGTCCCAAGCATTGTTGACCCGATAGTATTGTACTGCGAAAATAATGACGCTATTGCATAAGCGAAGGAGTCGAGGTCTCATCAACGATCTAAGAACATACTCAGGAAGTTTCACTTGATTCGAGAGATAGTGAAGTACAAGGAAATTTTGATAGAGTGAGTTCTCACTAAAGAGAATCTTGCAAATCCTCTCACTAAACCGTTGTCTCATAAAAGACATGATAGACATATGGATGGCTATGGTATTAGATACATAGGTGATTGGCTTTAGCACAAGTGAGAGATTGTTAGTTTATGCCCTTACAGCTAATTATTTGGTTATAAAGTATATGTATGACATTATATTTTGTATTCAATAAAAAATCGTTCTTCATCTTTATGTATTTGTTAAATATTTTAATTATTAATCATAAAGATAAAATTCTTGGAATAATTATTGTGTAATTAGAAATTACAATAAGATTATAATTATGATATTCGAATTACATTTTATATTATTTGTAAAATATTCATATTTATAGTTTCATTAAGACAGGACATTAATGGAATAGTTAGACTAGTACATGTTTTGTGATTTTTTTGTGAAGAAAGTAATCGATCTCATAGATTAGAGTATGGAGACACTTAAATAAACATGTAGGTGTTTATTAAAGAATAAGTTCACTAAATTGACCCGATTATGAGAATCCCAAATGGAACATTATTTATGTATCTATGGATTATCTTATTATGATGCTTATATAATTTATCCTTAAACTTGATATTACCAAAGTTATCTCATTTAGGAATTACTATGCTTTGATGCTACTTATATTCTATTATTGGAGTAGTTCAATTCGGTAGTTATTGGATATAGTATGAATTATATGAAGATATTTAAATGAATTAATAAAGGATTCTTCACCCTAAAATAATTAGGAAGAATATTCTACTGTTCTTGTTTAATAATGATTTGAAAATCTCTAACCAGAGTGAATTGAAATTTGAAAATGTTATTTTCAAATATTAATTATAAATCATTTACTAATTAGTAAGAATGAATATAATTATATTATTTAGAGTAGACACTAATTACATACTCTAATTTCAATTGAAATATTAAATGACGAAAGGATTAAATTATACATTATAACCATGTATGGACATGTTAAATTAAACTACTTTGACATT
>JAOXYD010125540.1:0-11100 GCA_028565735.1 Pinacopodium congolense | reverse complement strand
AATTGAATTAGGTTGATAGTTTTGAGTTTACAAAAAGTTTTTAATACCCAATTCACCCCCCCCTCTTAGGTGCCATAGGACTTACAAGTAGGATGGACTAGTCAACCAATGACTGGTCAACAGTGTATTTGGTTGGTCGATTAGTAAGTATAAGAATCAAGTTCAGTGGCTAGTTCCAACAAAAAAAATTATGATAAATGGTTTTTAGTATATTCCAATGGCTATTAATGACTAGCAAGATGATGTTCACCTATAAATTGGTGTGCCAAAGTGTATGTCATGCATTAAGTAGTATGGGTTTGAATTGAAGTAAGTTGAAAAACATTTGAGTGAGTTTTTTTAGTTTTTTTAGTGTGTTTGCAAAGTTTGTTGCCTTCATCATTTGATTTGTATGTGAGCCCCACTAAACATTTTGGGTTGGATAAACGAGAATTTTTGAAGTGTTTTCAAAGTAGTAAGGTTGTTAGATTGAATTTGTAAAAGAGTTACTCTTGCCTCGTAAAAAAAGAGTGATTATGAAAGGGTTGCTTTTGTTTTACAAAAAAAAGAGTAATTGTAAAAGGCTTACTCTTTCTTATGAAAAAAAGGGAGTGATTTAAAAGTATTGATCCTAACCTATTAAAAAAAGTGATAGTGAAATTTCTAATAAGATATTAAATAGTAGACATCAATGGGAGTTGTGCACTGAATTACTATAAATCAGTTTATGCCTCTCTTCTCTTTCCTCTTACTTTTCAAGTTTATTTTAATTCAAATCATATAATTATATTAATTCATGATGATGTTTTATATTATGTATTATATTAAGAGAAAATTTTTTAATTAGGTACAAAGACTTAGAAAATTTTTAGAATGATCTAATTCACCCTCCTTTTAAATGCCACATAAGGTCTAATAATTGGTATTAGACTACTTACATAGGTTTATTTATAATGAAACAATGATTATGATATCATTAATAGCACTTATGGATAGTGAAAATATAGTTAAACCCTCTTATTTTGAAGGTAAAAGTTATGGACTTTAGAAAATTATGATGAAACACTTGTTTTCATTTATAGGAGTAGATTTTTAGAAAATTATAGAAAATGGCTCTCAAATTCAAATAAAAATAATAGTTGTAGATAATGTAAAGACAATAGTACCAAAGGATGAAAGTGAGTGGGATGAGAGGGATGAAAGACTTATTACTCCTAACAGTAAAGTTGTACATATTTTATTTTGTAGACTAAGTAGAGATGGATTCAATAGAGTTTGTAGTTACAAATCTGCTTACGAAAATTAGCAAACAATAGAGATTATTCATGGAGGCACCAAGTAAGTTGAAGAAGAAAATGAGCATGTGAAGGAAGAAGTGGCTCACATATGCTTCTTAGATGATGAGATACACTCAAATTTTTGTAATAATGATGATAAGGTATTTTTCTTGTTCAAATTGTAACAATGGTGATAATGATGATTGTGTTGATGAGTTAACATATGATTAACTATTAAAATGTTTAGAAGTTATCCCTGTGACAAAGAAAAAAGCTAAGTATAAGGAAATGTTGAAACTTCTAGATGAAAACATTTAGTGAATGAAAAATTGATAAGTGAATTACATAGTATTGTAGAATTAAAGAAAGTGGATAATAATTATGTGAAAATTGAAAAATGAAAATGCTTGCTGGAAAAAGGAAATATAAAGTCTTAAGAATTCTTTTTTAAAATTTTCTAGATGAAAAGAAAAGCTAGAATGTGTGCTCAGTGTTCAAAAGCCTTTTAATGATAGATATGACTTAGATTTTACCATTGAAAAGGCACTTTCAAGTATGACCACCTTTATTAAAGGAAAGAGTCTAAAAAATGAATATATACTTAGGGCTTCTTATCAAATATTACATCATCTTATAGATTCCAATTGAAAAGAAAAACCTCATGCATTCATATATAGAACAAATCAAGACATGAGAGGGAAATTCACCAAGGAAGAAATTGGTACAATTTTTATGCACAATCTCATTTAATAAGTTCTCATAATAAAAAAAACGGTATGATACATACTCACATACATAAGAACACATATCATATGATAACACATTATGATATAAGGAATAAAAAAAACATATCGACCCAAAGTTAGGACATAATTTTACCCATCTATGCCTAATTACGATATGGGCACTTATAATGAATCAAGACTTAGATATGCATATGGAATATATATATATATATAGGATGCATACACATATGTTTTTCAATTATTATGGATATTATAGACGTATTGAAAGATTTTGTTATGATAAACTAAGAAGATGGAATAATGTGCCAAGAGGATAGACTAAAAACACTTTGAATTTTGTTTTGTAAGTTAATGGACATCGAGGGTATCTCTAAGACTAAAAAGATAATCACCAAGAAATATTTTTGAAACAAATAAGAGAAGAAATGAAATGACAATTAGTGATACACAAAAGGGAGGAACATATTTGTATTGGTTACATTGTATTAAATGTTTGAAATATAAAGTGAAATTGAATGATACGTAAATGTTATTAGTGACACTTGAATATTATTTATGATCTCTAAAACTCCTCTATGAGTTTAATGGATACATATCTTAGTGTACTTATATAGGTTTAAGGAGAGTAATAGTTACATGAAGCATTAATCTAAGAGAATATATTTTACATGATTAGGAAGAAATTGAAAAACTTGTAAAATTGAGTGCCAAAATTCTTTTAGAATAATATGCTCTTGGAAGAGAGGGTAGTTTATATGTTTTATGTAGGGGGATTATTTAAATGCATCTTGTGTATTTGGATGTTAGATTTTATTAGTGTTTTTTATTTTATTAATCACATTTTAATCATGTTTAGATCTCCTTAATGATCTATTACTCATTTTTATACTTATAGGCAAGCATTTTATATTAATTTTAATATTGACAAAAAGAGGGAGATAAAAATGAGATTTGCTTTAGGGAGAACTTGTTTTCTTTTGTTTAAGGTGAGCTCTAATTTTGACGATATTGATGTTTTTATTTTTCAGTTATTTTGACCTTATAAAAAAGAGGGAAGGGTGAGGAATTTACAAAATTGTTAAATTAAAGGTAGCTTAGGTATTTTTACGTTTAAGATTGAGTTTTGAGTTATGATGCTGTGACTATTTTTTTATTTTCTTTAATTGAGAGCGTTAAGGATGTGAAAACTAGTTTATGGAGAAATTCTTCAACTAGTGGTGGTTATCTAATTACTAGTCGACCATTGTGTTTGGTAATAATCGACTAGCATGTCAATTTTGCATAGACTAGTCAATCAAGGGCATGAATTGATCAATCAATCATGCATCTGAGTGATCAATGATGATGTGATTTTTGTTTTATATAAAGGGACGTGCATAAATTTAGGTGGAGTTTTTGAGTTTTTGGATGTTGATAATATTGATGATTTTTTAAGTAATGAGTTTTAGATTTTGATATCTCATAAGTCTTAAGATGAATTTTAATTCTTGATTATGATTATATTATGATTATGTTCATTCACAAAAAGGGGGAGAAAAGTTTATAAGTAGTAAAGTTTATAACTAATATTGACAAAGTTTAAGTGGTATTATATATAAAAAAATTTAAGTGGTATTAAAAAATATAAGTGATATTGAAAAATTTGGGTGATGTCGAACAAATTTGAGAAGTATTAGAGTAATATGAGTTTTGGTCTGTCAATTGAGAATCATTTGTTTTTAGAATTTATACATAACATTTTTATAATTCCAAAAAGGGGGAGAAATTGGATGATATTAAATTAATATGGAGTAAAATGGTTTGTGTTGTAGATGATTTGTTTTTGTGTTTTTCTAATGTCACATGATTTTGTCATCATTAAAAATGAGAGATTATTAAACCATGGGAGCTTTCACCTAGGTTTAGATGATGATAAAAAAAATGTTACTATTAATTTTATTATTTTTTGATGTTTGAAAAGATAAGTTTAAGGAAAAGATCTTAAGAGACATTTTTTTAGAGCCATTGTAGTTTAAATAGAGTTCATGGAGAAAAAAAATAAAAGAGAAGCCTCAAGACCAAGATCAAGATAGAAATTTAAATAAAGTATATCTTATAATTTTTATTGTAATTTCATCTTAGTCCTCTCAAAGTGTTTATTGGGATCAAATTATACATCATATATTCATGTTTATGTTTTAAGCATTTACGATGCATAATCAATAGGAATTTTTTAGGGATGAATTTTGTAAATAATCCTCTTAATACACTTTTATCTTTTGGGAAACTAGCTTAGAGTGTGTATGATTGATAAAAAATTGATTGAAAGTGTTTGATATATTTTATGGTTGGCTAAATATGTTAAAAAGTGTTAAGGATATGAAAACTATTTTATAGAGAGATTGTTCAACTAATGGTTTTCAATCAAGCACTAGTCAACCATTATGTTTGGTAATAATCGACTAGTGTGTCAATTTTGCAGAGACTAGTCAATCAGGGTAACGAACTTGTCAACTAATCATGCATTTGAGTGATTAACCATTGGGCATGAGAATTGGGCTCCAATGGCTAATTCCAATCAGAAAAATTATATTGAATGGTTTTAAATGCATTCGAATAGCTATTACTGGCTAGTAAGAGCACTTTCACCTATAAATAGGTGTGTTAAAGCATATATTATGCATCAAGTTATATGATTGGACTAGAAGTGATCAAGAAGCATTTTATTAAGGTTTTCGAGTAGTTTTTTAGTGTGTTTATAAAGTTGTTACATTCATCATCTAATTTGTGTATGACCTCTTCTAAACACTTTGGATTGGTCAAATGAGAATTTTTAAAGTGTATTTACAAAAGTAAGGTTGTTGGATTGAAGTTGAAAAAGGGTTACTCTTGTCCCGTGAAAAATAAAGGATTATTATTTTTCTATGAAAAAAAAAGGTGATTACAAAAGGTTTACAGTTATCCTTTGAAAAAAAAAAGTGAATGTAATAATGATAGTAAAATTTCTAATAAGGTGTTAAAGAGTAAACAAAGGTATGGATTATGCACCAAATTACTAGAAATCAGTTTGCACCTCCCTCCCCTCCCCTACCCCTTCTCTTTACTTTTCAAGTTTATTTTAATTCAAACCATATTATTATAGTGTTCATTATATTTTCTATATTCCATATTACATTAAAAGGAAAATTTTTAATTAGGTACAAAGACTTTAAAAATTTTTAGAATCACCTAATTCACCCTCCCCTTATTAGGTTCCATATAGGGTTTAATAAAGATGACTCAAAACATTTCTACATATCCTTACAAACATTGACCTAATTGTATAATGAAAACTATAAGAAATAAAGATCATATGGAATTTTAAAAATAGATCATTACAAATTTCATTGCTGGGAGAAGCACTAACAATTTTAAGATGGAAGTGTATAGAAGGGAAATTGTTTGATGGAAAAAAAATAAAAAAAAACCTTGGTGATTATAGTGGGAGGGGCTATGCAATTACTTATAATAGCATTTGTAAATAATTTTCCCAGCTAGTCAACATTTTTCTATTAATGCTTTTGTCATTAAAATTGGAAGAACTAATATGATGTTAAGAATATAATGGTTGACTTTTTTAATGACGTGAAGTTTAACTCCTTGAAAGAAACCTTAGAATTTAAATGGAAAGAGTAGTTGGTACAATTGCAAAGTTGTAAGGGTAAAAAAATGCATTTAATTCAAGAAAATTAAGTCTATGAAGTTAGAAAAGGTAATGTCGATTAGGAACTATTACTACAAAACATAGAATAATTACCATTACAATCTTCTATAACTTATAACTATTATTAATTAATATTATCTTAATTGAAAGGAGTTTGTAATACTATTATTAATTAATTACTACATGAGTATATATATATGTTTAAAGAACCTACAAATTTACCACCTAAACAAGCTCATAATCATATGATAGTGTTAAAATAAGGGGTTATAGCAATAGACTAGAGACATTACATATGTGTGTGTGTGTGTGTGTGTGTGTAAAAGGATGTAATAGAGACAGTTATTAATTAGAAACAATGTAATCTCTTCTCTTCTCCAATTAAGATTATATATGGTTTATAAGGTGTTAATAAACTATCCATTAACGAAATTTTTCAATCTTTGATTTAGGAATTATGATTAATTGCATGTAGCTCATTATTTTTCTAAACTAGATTTAAGATTCGAGTATCACCAAATTAGAATGCTTAAGGATGAATTCCATAAGATGACATTTAAGAGTCATTAAGGCCATCCAAATACCTAATAATGGCATTTGGCCTCACTATTGCACGAACAATCTATTTCATGCTTATTTGAGGAGGTTTGAATTGGTTTTCTTTGATGATTTGTCAGTGTATAACAATGCAACACAACAATGTATTGATCATTTAAAGTGTGTATTACAAATATTAAGGGATAAAATTTTTACTTGTTAAAAGAAGCAAATGTATTTTTAGCATTGACTAAGTAGAGTATTTACACCACATTATTAATTAGAGTAGCCACTAATCTAATGAAGATCAATTTAGTGGTTAAATGTCTTATACCTATACCTTTGAAACAATTGAGAGAATTTTAGGTTTATCAAGCTATTACAAAAGGTTTATAATAAGATTTGGCTAAATAAGTACACCATTGAAAAATGTACTAGAGGGTTTTATAAGTAGTAGTGAAGCTAAATAGTCATTCCTTCATCAAAAGCAAGCTTTAACTTCAACTCTAATTTTGGCACTACTTAATTTTCCTAAATTTTTTTTTATAAAAGATAATGTAAGTGGAGGAGGATTGGGAGCTTTATTGATGCAAAATAAATACCCAATATAATATGTTAATAAGTTTTCATCACTTAAATATGTTACTTTATCTGCATATGAAAAAGAATTTTTGGTTTTTATTATGGAAATAAAACATTAAAGGTATTACTTGATGGGTAGACGTTTCCTTGTATACAATGACAGTTATATTCCTAAAAGTTTGGTTTGGGCTTAGGATAATATTTGACCTAACCCATCCTTATATTAAAAAAGAAAGCCCCAAATCCACTCCTTTCTCTCATTTTGATCTAAACATCAACTTCTTCTCTTTTTTTTTTTGGCCTTTTCCTTAGAAGTCCTTAGTCACTACTCTCTCCTCTTTTCTAGAAAACTCTTATCACTGCCACCACCATCTTTGCACCACTGCCATTGCCACTCTCTTTCTACTACTGCCACCAAAACAATGTAACCACTAGCAAGAAAGGTAGCATTACCATCAACTACCACCATCTCGTGTCTCCCTCAGCAATAATAAATTGAACATTGTCTAATCAACTGCCATATCTTCACTAATAATCTTATTATCACTAAAAATTAGGTTTCCCAAAACTTGTCAAAATTTCTAGCCACTAGCAATCCTAGCCTAACATCACCTTGCAATCGCCTTCTTCGAGAGTAACCTAATCACTAATCGACGCCAGTAGCAACATCAACCCATAACTTCCAGCAACCATACTTCTCGAGCTATCAATTTCACTTCCTCTAAGTGTCATTTTCAACTATTAAAGACTTATTATCAATGCCAAAGGAGATAGTAAGCATCCTTTTAAATCGCTAGTGACCAAATTAACATGATTTTAGGGTTCCTGGACAATACTATGAATACTTCTTAAATATGTCTTCATTGATTGGAAATATCCCTTTTATCTAGGGTGATCATAATGGACATGATAAACATCCTAATTGCAAGTGTAAAAAGTGTTCTTACTTAAATTAAAAAATTATTTATTATGAATTAAATTAGAACTCTAAAAGTTCCTACTCTAAGAATTTAATGGTTGGTTTTACTTTAACTAGAACTTTAGTAGAATACTCCAACTAGGACTATAAGAATCATATTTAAATTTAAATTCCTAATGTCATAAAGACCTTATCCCCTTTAGGACTTCTCTTAATAATGTTATAATTATCCATAATAAGTCTTAATTTAAATGAAAAATAATTAAAAAATAGAAAAGGATATTGATAATATTTTTGACTTTATCATTAAGAACAGTACAACACAATTACATTAAAATAAATTATGGAATACCAAATAGAATGATCTTTGAAATTAGGCCCTAATTACATGGACTTAAGCATCCAAATCTTCTCTAGTCTTGACTTATAATCATGTTAACTAGCATTTGGTCTTCTTTTAAGGTCAATAAGCTTCCTAATATGCTTTTTAAAGCTTAATGTACATATTTTTTGAATTAGCCTATTCAAAGGCTCTTTAAGCTTCTTACTCCTACCTCTTGTAATTGGTCTATTAGGCATATATAATAGATTCTTTACTTAGCTAGTTGAACTTACATTAAAGAGAGTTATATTATGAGAAAAAGGGATTGGCACTAAAAGTGAGTAAGTTGAAGAAAAGAATCTAGAGGAATGTGAGGTACGGATATGAGGAAAAAGGTTATTAATGAAAATTTATAAAAATATATGTGTAGTAGATGCATTAGTAATAAAGGAGATGAGTGTAATGACTAGTTGGGAAGCTAGGTGAAATTTCATTAGAAAAATAGAATCAATATTAGTAATGTTTTAGCTAAAATCTCTTTTTTTTTTCTATCTCTCTCCAAATTTTCAATTTCCTGTCTTTTATATAGTAATTTTCCATATAATTTTAATCATAATATATACATGATATGGAAATGATGATACTTATAAAAATAGCTTAACTGTTAAGCTAGAAAACAAGATCAAACCTTTCAATTAGTTTGATCAAGTTTTGCTCATATAGGGATTGGTTAGAGCTTAATTACTTATGAATTTTTTTAATTCATGTCTTTTTTATTTAATTAATTTAAGGTTAAAATTTTAAAGATTTAGGAATTATGAGATTTAGGATTTGGAAAATCAAGGATTTAATGAGAAGACTTTGAAGTCGAATGTTGATGTGGTAATTTAAATTATCATTTTATTTACATTAACACATTCCTATCCATTTTAATTGATGAAGACATTTATTAGATGAAATTTAAAAAAATGAAACACTTTTTTGTAATTTTTACTTTAATTATTCATTTAAATAAAACAATAAAATTTAGATATGGATAAAATTAATATCCTTTTTTAAAATTTTTCAAGAAATTAAAAAATGAATATTACTGAAAGAACGGAGGCATAAAAACCAAGGTTAACAAGGTTTTAACTCTACATGTGAGATGGCAATGGAAACATCATTTCACTCTTTTTACAAATGAAACAACAATAATAAAATTGTTTAACTCTTTTTGATGACTAACCTAAAGTTAAATACGTTTATCAATGGAATCTTCAAGAACACACTCTTCCATCATCTCTTTCATCCCCCATTTTGCTCATTCCATGTCACTTTCAATCTCTTCTCTTACTTATTCTTCCTCTTTCCCAATGTATTTCACTGAGGTGGACTATTAGTTGAAATAATCAATTTTGTTGAAATATTCCTTGAAGGATGTGAAATATAAACATTAAACTTTCATTTCTTAATTATATTTTCATTTAAAATATCTTTAAAAATATTTACTACTCCTAAAAAGTTTAAATGTAGTCTGTGTATTGTTACATACTTTTTTTATATATAAATCAATAGATTAATCAAAGAAAAATATGTACATAAAGTGCCAAACCAGACTAGGAAGCCAAAATTACCCAAGCAAGATACAAAGCAAATCCTGCTAAATCAAAATAGATTCTGGCTACTAGTTCAAGAAAAGGAAAAGAAATTCGACTGTACAGCCGATGGAAATAGAAGCTAAAATTAGCCAAAGAGGGGACTGCTTATTTAGAGAACTTCTCATATTTTACTTTAGTAAGGTCTTTTACAGATGATTCAGATCCACACCCTCTTAGAAATTTATCCTTTTTCCCAAACAGTCATCGAAGCCTATGCATTCTATGGAAGTTAATGAGATCTTCTATACATTCAAGGAACCAAGGCATTTTATGAAAGTCAAGTAATGTTGAGTCTTACGTAGATTCGTTATCATAAGTAGCACTATTTAAATTTGGATAAAGAGTTGGAATTGATCTTTTACTCATCTTCTACTTATACGTGACTAAATGAGATTTAAGCAAATGAGTGGCTTCATCCTTCCTGCCAATAAGTTGGCTAAGATTAGCTTCACAAAAGGATCTGCTGGGGCCACTAAGTAAGTGTTTCCTTTATGGAGAAATAGGCTTTTTACCTTTATTGAGAGTTGAATAGATTAAAAATAGGAGTACTTTAAACCAATTTTACTTTGAAAACCAAAATTATATTAAGAAAAAATCAACGTGATGAAAGGCAAGTGCACCTATCGAACAAGTAATAAAGTGGAGTAATTTTTAGACTCTGAGTGTCAAACCTACAGGAAAAAATATATGATATTCTTAAGTTAATTACCATATGAATTAGATTACATTTATATTGGAAATTATAAATTAATTGATTAAAAGACAAAAAGATAAAATTAATAACTATCCTAGTTATGCTTCAACCCTTGCAATTTTAAATTATAAAATGAATTATAAAATTATTAAAAATTATAAACTTGTGGAATCCAGCTCGAGATAAGTGATTAATGAATTAATTGAGCTTAAAAATAAATTCAAAGGTAGATTAGAGTTCGTTAACAAATTCAAGACAAAGCTATGGTTAAGACTTATGTCTTTTCTCCATCAAACTTAGTTTAAAGTTTAGTTATGCTTTAAATCTAGCCAATGAGCTTTAATTTCAAGAATGTGAGTTTTGGACTTGTAATCTCAAACCTCTAACTCTCATAAATAATCCAGGTTTGGTCATGCAATGATTGATTTATGTTGTTTATTGAATTTTCTAACAACCTATGTAGATTTCTCAAATCCTAGATTATCTTTCACTCCAATCTTAGTTGATCAGGCCAAAATCAAAACTTTAAGATCTTTAATAACCAAAATCATACCTTATTACATGCCTTTAATCTCTCATAAAACATTAAAACATAAATATGAAGCTGGAAAATAGATTTAAGAACACATAACCATCAAAGCATAGAAAACATGCATCTTAAGCCACATACTTTGATAGATCTACAAATATAAGTTGAAATAAGTAGTTTAGAAGTTACAAAA
>JAOXYD010125539.1:0-24845 GCA_028565735.1 Pinacopodium congolense | reverse complement strand
TTTTATTACAAAATAAAATATAGTTAAAATTAAAAGTACTTTTTATTTTTATGTTACCAAACAATCTACTCTATGAAACTTTTTTAAAAAAGTTCTTTTTTAAATAATAACCAAACAGTCAACTGTCTTCTTAAAAAAGCTCTTCTAAAAAAAGTTTCACAGAAAAAAATTCTACTAACAAAAGCTCTACTAATATAAGATCATCCAAACAGACACTTCTTTCTCGACTGATAAGTTCTAGATTGTTGTTAAGACATACTTTTTGTCTCTCAAGTCCAAAGATGTTGTAGTTATTCTCTTTTAATGAACTAGAAACCTTTCATATATAAAAAAAAAAAATCAAAGAAATTTTTGAAAAAGAAAATTAAAAATTTTGAGAAAGAAAAGTAATTATTCTTTTTCATTCCTTTAAAAATTGCATGCTTAGATTTATAGTTGAGAAGTGAACATGTATGATAACTAATTTAGTTAGAAAATGGGAATTCTACATGATGTAAGAAAATGAAGATAACTAATTTAGTTAGAAAATAGGAATTCTATATGATGTAAGAAAATGAAGGATAAATTACAGATTATGACTAGTTACAGATTTTCTCATGATAGTGAAATTGCTTATGACCACTATGGAAGCAAATAAAAGAATACCCTTCTAATTACGAATTGGAAATGGATATTTGAGATATGCCCAATTGGCTCTATTGTATTAGGGATTTTGTCATGTGTTAGAAATTTGGGATTTAAGGACTTTAGTTTCAATTTGAGGCAGTGAAATTTTTTTTTGGGTTAAAATGATTCGTTAGTTGTCTTTTGTCTAAAGAGAAAAACTAGGTGTTCACCTACCGATAGTCATTCACAACCACCCGTTATGTAAAATAGGAGGCGTTTTTGTCATTGCTCCCCTGGTTTTTACAGGGATAGCCATAGCAAACCTTTGTCTAAATTTTACTGGAGTCATAGTAATTAAACTGAGGCATTCTGAGTGATTACATTTTGCAAGTTGAGGATTTTGTTAATAAAAATTAATAGGTGATAAAAGTGACGTTCAGTGAAAGTTCGTAAACTTTATAAGGCCTTTTTCTTATGAATATCGTGCATTTAAAAGCTTTTAAAAAATGGTATACTTATTTATTTTAAATAAGATAAATTAATACTAAACTAATAGAAAAGGAAAATACTTATTTCAAGTCAAATTTTAGTAAACTAGTACCATATTGCTTGTCCAGTTTATTTTAATAAAGATTAAATACCAAGTAAAAACAAAATGTATCATGTTCAAACTCAATTTTAAGCAATGCCTATAGTTAATCCTTGTTATTAAATTTTGCTTTTATAATCTCACTTGAGTACACCATCAATGTACCATCAATTAAATTTGTTAGTTTTGTATGATAGTTAAGAGAGGGGTGAATTATATATTTAAATTTTTTTTCTAAGTTATACAATATAATCTTTATCAAATTTTTTAATGCAGAAGCTAAACGCAATTTAATTAGTCAAATTAAGTAATAACAATAATTTAAATAATATAAATTAATACATAAAAGTAAAGAAGTAAGAAAAAAGAGACAAACGATTTATTCTAATTCGAAGTGGTTCAGTTGCCCCTACATTTAGTCTTCCATACTCATTGAGATTTTTATACTATTACAACAAAGAATACAATGTTAGTGTTATAATCTTTTTTCAAGGTTTAAGTATAACCTTCTCTCTCCTTTTTTAAAGTTAAAGAATAACTTATCGCCCTTCCTTTTTAAGACTAAGGAATAATTTTACAACACTCTTCTTCTATTACTCAAGAATAACCTTACAATACTCACAATATTTTTTTTCTTTACACAAACACCTTACAAAATTGTTACTCTTTTCTCATCAAAATGTATAAGGGCTCACATAAAAACTTGTATATAAAATACAACATAAAATACACTAAAAACTCAACTTCATATATATAAACTCACAAACAATACTAAAAAATGCTTAATCTCGATGTACGAAGGCTTTTAATGTTTCTTGAATACAAAAACCATACAAAACAAACATATTTATACCTAAACATTCATCTCCTACCCATTAACCAACGTTTATATAATTTTATAAAACATTTATTAATATATCAGTTGCAAAATCTGACCATTGCAGGTATTCGTTGCAAAATCGCGGTCGACCAATCTCCTCTGTTCGGTCGACTAACCTGACGAAGGTTGCGTCTTCTCAACCTAACCTTGGCCTAAATAAAACAAAATTTAACCTAATTCAATTTTTAACCCAATCCAACATATTTTAACTCATTCCAATTAATATCAAACACAATTCACACAATTCAATGCAATCAAATTCATTTAACTTACCAAATTTTCGTAACACATTATTCTAACTAATTTCATTCACTTTAAACAATCAAATACATAGTTAATTCAAACACCTCAATTTCAATCAATCTTTACCCAATTTATACAAGTTAAGACTTAATCATATAAATCATACAAACTTAACCAATTTACTAGATCATTAATCATATCAATTTATTCATTTATTTAAGTTTAAACCAATTTGATCATAACACGTACTCATGTAATACTAAACATGCACTCATTCATTCATCAAGAGGATTTCTACACACATCAAATACATATAACACTCATTAATTATGTATCCTATATGCAAATTCTAAGTAAGAATACATATGCATTATGTGAATCCTTTCAACATTATGGTAAAATTAAGAGAAGACTTATACAAACTCATTTATAACAACATATCAAATTATACTTTTAAACTTGATCTTCTTATATCTTCTATCTTCAAGGATTATTTCAATGCTTCTCTTTTCATCAAGATGGTCTTCAATTATTTCCACATACTTTATAGGCTCTAAAAGTAGTCTTCAACTTCAAGGCTTCACATTCATCCACTTAAAGTCTTCACCATACACTCTAATACTTGTTTTCTTCAAACCTATCTCAACCAACATACCAAACTCTATAAATACATTAGCAAAACTATTTTTCCATCATCAAAACAAAGGTGGGGCTAATATTTGGTTTAACATTTTCTTCCTTTTTAATGATGACAAAACCATGTGATATTAGATACACATAATATGCAAGTCAAACAAACCAAATCACACATACATGCAAACATCATATGCAAACAATAATTTGTAGGTCAAATAAACCAAACCACACATACATGTAAACACCCAATGCAAACAAAATTTACTACTCTTTTCTAATATCATATATATCATTCTCCCTTTTTTATAATCATAAAAATGTACACATATAATAAAAAAAGGTATAAAACTCGAATATCAATATAAAACAAATCACATAAAACATAGTACTCTTATACTAATAAAAAGTCAAAGAGAGACATTATCTACCAAATTTCATTTCAAAGCTTAGCAATTAACTAATCATTAAAACTTATATGAATTGTTGTTAAAAAAGACGTTAATATTCAAAAATCATGAATTTGATACCAAACTTGTTGAAGTGAGACTCATCTATACTAATTGTTAAAAAATATGATACTAATTGTTAAAAAACAAAACTTAAAACTACTTATTATTATCACTCTCAATGAAAACTAATTTTTAAAATAAAATA
This sequence comes from Pinacopodium congolense, assembly GCA_028565735.1. NCBI lineage: Eukaryota > Viridiplantae > Streptophyta > Magnoliopsida > Malpighiales > Erythroxylaceae > Pinacopodium > Pinacopodium congolense. The sequence goes on along the minus strand of JAOXYD010125539.1, from coordinate 21,237 downwards.
TCACTTGTTATCAAATCCAAAAATTTACACTAATAGTTAATATCAATTTTTAAAAAACTAACTTGTTGATATCAATTGCAACAAAAACAACGCAAACTAATAATTGATACCAATTTTTAATTATACTCAAAACAAACATATGACATGAAGCATCATCAACAAGTAGCAATAACATAAAAAAAATGTCAATTTCAAAAGGGATACTCCCCCTTTATACATAATCAAAAGCAATAAATGAACAAAAAATCCATTTAACCCTACATCATCATACTCGAGAAGCAAACTATCTCATGATACCAATTAAATTACTTCATACTCAACACAATTCCAAAATTGTTTAAAAAATCGTCAAACAAAATCATCAAAACTCTAAATTTTGAGTAACTCCTTAATAAGAAGATCAAAATCATGCACCAATTTTCAATAGTTCACAAATTTCAATTTTTAAGCATCTTTAAAGGACACCTTTATGGCTTCCCTCTAAATTCATGCATTTTCGAAATCAAACTTCCATAGCAAGATATAAGATGAATCAAAAGAGTTATAACACATCAAATCCATGAACATAAGCATCATCTAAATTCAAATACAAATAAAACATTCCCAAATTCATGTATTGTCAAATATTAAATCTTGTATAACAAAAGGCAAATGCATGGAAGAGATAAACATGTCAAATGCACATCAAACGACATCAATTAACCATATTGCATATTTTGAAGTCCTCCTCCCATAAAGAATTCTAAACATGTATTACTCGCTTTTTTCAATAATGACACAATGTAAGAATTTAACAATTTCAACTTTTCATAATTGAAAGATCAAATACTTTAATAATCAAAGCATATGCAATTCAATAATTAAATATCATTCTCTCCCTAAGCATATGCATAATGCTTCGATATTAAAATTTTCAAAAACTTGATGGGAAAAACAGTAAAAACATCAAAAGTCACTTGAGATTTCAAAACCAATCTTAAAAACCCAAATGCCATCATTTCTTGCAAAAGCTCATGCATTGTAACAACGTTCGTGTATTTTAAAAACTCTAAACGCTATCAAAATTTTCATGTTTTGAGAATCATGCATTTTTATCAAAGTTCATGCATTTTTGGAAATCTTCAAATTTGACACACCTTTAGAGAAATAATTTACAAGTTTAAAGATGTCAAGGATCATCAAACCATATGATCATTCAAAAGACTTTAAAGACATGCTTAAGACATCATTGACAATTTTCTAAAGACAAAGTGTCGTGAATTTTTGAAAACATACATTAAGAGGTCTTATCGATTTCAAAATGCATGATGCCTAATTTAAAAAAAATTTAATGCATGATAACTTTTCAAAAATATTTTTATAAACTAATGCAAGATGACAATTTATCAAAAACATCAAACTTTTTAGTAGATAATTTTGTAAGAAGAACTTATAAACAACATTTTTATAAAATTTCTAAGCTACCCCTCAATGAAAGCAATTTCCTTTTTTTTTTAAATATAACTATAAACTTTAAAATAAATAAAAGGGATCAAAATATCAGAAATCAAGATTATAAAAAACATGGTTAAAATGCTTTTACATGCTTCCTTATATAATTTCTAATGCAATACCAAACCATATCTACATAACATCAAAAAACTAAAAAATATCATATTTTATCAAGACAAAAATCTTGTTTTTCCTAAACTTGCAAAATCTAATGATATAGGAATGTTATTTATAAAGCTCTTCAACTAATTAAGGATGCTTAATGAAATCAAGACACTTTAAAGACCATATTCATGTAATCCTAATCATGAATTCTAATTAAATAAATATGTCAAGAATTAAGAACATTCAATTAGGTACTTCAAAAGAATAGATCATCAATTATGAACAATAATATATGAAAATTATTCCTAAAAACAATCTAAGTGCATCGTTAAACTTCCAATGTCTAAATAAGCAACCATCATTCAAAATGTCATTCAAGACTCTAAAGTATCCAAATCATCAAATAACATTCACAAAATTTTCAACAAACAATCATACATACTCATCATGATAAGTTCAAGGCGTACCTCCATTTTTTATTTATCACTAACTTCTTTACTTCAATTCTTTACTTCCTTAGTTAAATATTGTGCGTATTTGTGATTTTCCTCTTATACTCTTAGAGATATCCTCAAATACCTAGAAAACAAACTTAAATTTTTTTTGGTACTTATATAATCTTGGGTTCTTAAATGGTTAGTTTCATACCTATCTCATCCATTATGCAAAACATTCAATTTTCTTAAATGATCATAACAATAATGCTCTACATGCTTGAAACATCCACAATAATGACAGACCAAAGGTGCACATCATTTATATGAATTTCCATTAACATGCCTTGTTCTATAATCATTGAAACTCTTAAATGCATCATATGAGTGATAATGAGGTCTCAAGTTGTTCTTACATGCATTTCTATGTCTAAACATTATTCTTTGATGAAATGCTTTCCAAGAGTATGCAAAGGATTCATTTCACATCTTAGTATGAGCATTATAAACATGTCTAGATTCATACATATGATCATAAGGAGCATATAAAGTAGAAGGTCTATATGCATCATATGATTTTCATACATTTGTAAGGAAATGATGTCTATTTTTAATGACGTGCATGTTCTTCCTATATAATGGTCTTAATACATATAAAATGTATAATGATTCTTCCTATAATAAGAGTTAGATGATAAAGGCCTAGAAACATTTTTAATGGATGGCTTAGGTTTTTCTTCCTCTATATTCTTTCCTTCAACAAATTCGGTCATACTAGAGAAAGGTCCATTATCATTAACATAGCCTATATCACGTCTGTCATTTATAACCTTTTAACTATTCAACATGTTTTTTAATTTCTCATTCCTTTTAGTGAATTTAGCAAGCGATTCTTTAAGGGGATATATTTCCTTCTTTAATATTGCATTTTATTCTCTTATTTTAAGCTCACTTCCATTTACATTCATCAATTCTAATATATTCTTTAAAGACATATTTGCTTTTACCAATTTTTGCATGTCACACTCAATTTTATTCTTTTATTCTAATAAGTCATGTATGTTATCTTTTAACTTTTTGTTTCTATCTTGTATGTTTCTAATGATTTCAATGTTTTCCGATGTTGAGTGTCTAAGTCCTTTTTATTTTTAACTACAAATTGCAAATATTCCATTAATTTATGATAAGAAATCTATTTCAAAATCATCATTCTTATGAGAACTTGAACATATAGATTCATCATAATCAATATCATTATCAAGAGTTTTATAACAATTAGCTATGTCATTATAAGTATTAAGACTAGAGCGTACTCTGTTCTCTCCACTAAACTTATGTTGACTGCTTCTTCCTTAAGAGGTTCTAACTTCACTTCTTACTTGTGAGGTTCAATTTCTTCTTGAACATGATTGATACCTACATACAAGTTTTCTAATCTACACCATATAGCATTAACAGACGTACACATTGAAATTTTATTAAGAATACTCTTATCTAATGCACAACATAAAATATTTAAAGTTTGACTATTCAAAGACACTAATTCCTTATCCTTTTAATCCCATTCTTTTTCATCCTTAGAAACTAATTTTTCATTTATTAAATTTGTTGGAACATGGAGACCTTTTGCAACTACGTTCCGTAAATCAACACTATTCCTAATTATGAAGCTTTTTATTTTCTTTTTCCAAATCAAGAATTTTTCTCCACTAAACATAGAGGGTACATAAATATGTCCATCATAAAATGCCATCTATCTTTACTCACTAATTCGTTATAATTATACCACTGTGAGACCTAGACTCTTATACCAATTGTTAGTCATATATGGAACTTAAGAGGAGTGTGAATTATGATTTTAAAATTTTCTTTTAAATTATACAATCTAATCTTTAACAATTTTTTCTAATGTCGAAGATAAACACAATTTAATTAAACAAATTAAATAATAAAAATAAATTAAACAATATAAAGTAAATGAATAAAAGTAAAATAGTAAAGGAAGAGAAACACAAATTATTTATCTTAGTTTAGAGCGGTCTACTTACCCTTACAATTAGTTCTCAACACCACTTGTTGAGATTTTTATACTATTGTAACAAATAATACAATGTTATTATTACAATAATTTTTCAATTCTTAAGGATAACCTTTCACTCTCCCTTTTTAAGGATAAATGATTACTTATCATCCTTCCTTTTCTAAGGCTAAAGAATAACCTCACAACACTCTTCTTTTATGACTCAAGAATAACCTTATAATACTCATAATATTTTTCTTCTTCACACAAAAACCCGTCTCACACAAACACCTTATAAAAATTTTCACTCTTGACCCACTACCCACTAAGGTGTATAAGGGCTCATATAAAAATTTGCGTACAAAATGCAACACAAAATATAATTAAAAACTCAACTTCATAAATAAATTCATAAACAATACTTAAGAATGCTTAATCTCAATGTATGAAGGTTTTTAACATTTCTTGGATACAAAAATCATACAAAACACAAATATTTATAACTAAAAATTCATCTCCTACTCATTAACCAATGTTCATATAAAGTTGTAAAATATTTATTAATATATCCATTGCAAAATTTGACTGTTGCAGGTATCTATTGCAAAATCGCTAAGTTAGTCGACCGAACGCATAAGGTCAGTTGACTCGCCTTCGATCGACCAATCTCCTTCATTCAATTGATCGACCTTACGAAGGTCACATCTTCTTGGCCTAACCTTGGCTAAAATAAAATAAAACTTAACCCTTTTTTATTCTTAACCTAATATAACATATTTTAACTCATTCAAATTAATAACAAACATAATTCAACATAACCAAATTCATTCAACATTCCAAATTTTCTTAACACATTAATCTAGCCAATTTCATTCACTTTATACAACCATATACATAACCAATTCAACTTCAATTCAAACAAATTTAATTCAATCAATCTTTATCCAATTTATATAAGTCAAAATTTAATCACATAATTCATACAAACTTAACCAATTCACCAAATCATTAATTATACCAATTTATTTATTCGTTCAAACCTTAACCAATTCAATCATCACACATGCTTGTGAAATAACAAATATGCATTCATTTTTCCATCAAGAGGATTTCTGCACACTGCAAACATATATATCATCTTTTGATTATGTATCCTATATGTAGATACTAAACAAGAAAGCATATGCATAATGTGAGCCATTTAAACACTATGGTAAGATTAAGGGAAGACTTACACAAACTTACTCATAACAACCTATCAAATTCTACTCTTGAACTTATTCTTCTTCCATCTTTAGTCTGCAAGGACAATTTCAATGCTTCACTTTTCATCAAGACAGTCTTCAACTATTTCCACATACTTCACAGACTCTAAGTGTAGTCTTCAACTTTAAAGCTTCACATTCATGCACTTCAAGTCTTTACCATATGCTCTAAGACTTGTTTTCTTCAAACCTATTTCAACAAACATACCAAACTCTACAAATACATTAACAAAAATATTTTGTCATCATTAAAACAAAGGTGGAACCAACTATTGGTTCAAAAAAATTGTTATATGTTTTCACGATGAAAATGATTTTTGGAATATTTCTTCTAGTTTTCATTCTTAAAGGAGACGAATGTTAGAACTTTTCTCTTTTATTAGAAAACAAGGTCTTATGATTAATGTGTTCAAAATAATTATATATGAAATTATATTTTTAATAATTTATTCTACAATAAAAAATAAATATTGAATTTATTCCTTATAAAAATAATTAATTGGAAATGTAATTTGAGTATTTACATACATATTTTAAAATTTAACAAATTCAAATTAATAAATGCACATTCAAAACAAAATTTTGATATAGATTTCGTATTATCATTGATTTTCTGAATTAGGATGTCCTTGTTTCATTCGTTAGGGGAGCACAGTAATTTGAGCTTACAGTATGCTTTATTTGGCTAGATTATAGTGTATAGAGACACATAAAGTCACAGAATGGTAATAGTTACTTTTTTTCCCCGTGACTTTTAAGTTTTAAAAGATGAAATTATGTAAGTATTGGTGAGTTTTGATCGATGCTTGGCATACAGGTCAACATGAAAATATATGTTGATAAGAGAATAAGATCAAGACTTACGAATAAATGAGGTAAATAGAAATCATCGATGAAATTTTAGGAGTAGATGAGAGCTAACATAACTTGATACACATAGGTAAATTTTTTAGAGTTGCAATAAAGGTGATTGGTGTAACTAAATCATATTTAGTCTAAAAATTCATAAAGGCATTTAACTTTGATGACAAAGTCCAGAGGCATCTAAATTTGTGAATTTTATTATACATTGGCTCAAATTTTTACTTAATTTAGGTATGAAGTAATGTGATTGCATCATAAGAGTAGTTAAATGGAACATGCACAAAGATGGCTTAGGATAACTAAAACAAAGGTTTATCAAGGAATTTGTTGATTTCAAGAGGCAATAACATGGCAATGCATGACAATAATATGAAGTAATGGACTTAAAAAGTGGAGCATTATCTTACAAAGTGGGAGTACTTTCTCAAGTAGTGAGATATTAGGTGGATGATACGACAACAAAGTGGGACATATTTCAAAAGTATATTCTCCATTACTTTAGTGGAGTTACTAGGTTGCGTGGTGTAATTCCCCACTAACTTAGTAGAGTTGGTGGTGCAAGTGGGTAAGAAGCTTAATAGGTCCTTATGTTCTTTTAAGCCTATATAAAAGTATTAGTTGTACTTTGTTTTTTAATGTGATACATTTGATCATCTACTTAGAGAAATTTAAGAGCTTTAGGAGAAATTTTATTATGAGAGCTTTGGATAGGAAATTCTCGTGGGTGTTTATTATAGATTTATTCAAGAAGAAAGCAACTCGATCGTCCTTTTTATTGTTCTTTTGTTAATACTTCAATAAAAGTTTCATTTTTACCATACCTCTCTCTTATTTATTCTTTTAGTTGAATTGTACTAAGGACTTGTGTATTAAAAGTGAGTGAAACACTTAACTATGAGTATGCGTGAGGCATTTGAAAAGAAATGGAGTTATTGGTCTACAATTATGAAGGAAGGTTAAGCGATGGACTTAAGCTTAATTGTCCCATGAGGATTTCAACAATTTCATTTAATTCTATTATGTCTCAAAAAAGTCCATGTGACAATAGTGATGATGATCATGAAATTTTCAACTATTTTAATTTCATTTTTACTTTTTTTTAATCATAGTACTCAAATTTTTGTATTCTTATGACATTTTTCTTTTTTTTTTCCCCTTTTGATCTTACTCCCTCCATTTTTTTTCATGTTATATTCATGCTTCCCTTTTTAAAGTTATTTTACTTATGTTTGTCATTCTCTTGTAAAGATGAAAAAAAAAAGTCCAAACTCGACCAAATATACAATTAATATATCAAATTTTATTTAATTAAACTTATTGTCGAGTTCTGATTAAGCCTAAAATCTTTGAGTTAGGATCTAATGATGGGAACATAGATATCCAATAGAAAACTCGGTACTGAAATATCCTTATATATATATATATATATACAAAACTTCATATATTTATATAGCTTTATTTTAGATTTGGATCAAAATTGAGCCAAAAGGTCTAAACTTAACGAAAAACAAGCTTATATTTTTTAAGCATCCATGTGGATTTGACCTCAAGCTTAAGACTAAGCTTGTCCAATTATTTTACAGCTCAGGCCCAAACTTAATTTTTTTCCATCATTATTATCTCTTTTATTTATTATACTCCCCTTTTGGTTATAGTTTTTTTTGTTGATCTTTGTTGGTTTTTTGCACATGCCTTCTTCTTTAAGAGGTTATTGCTTTTTGTCCTTCTTGTTTTTCTCTTTATATTTATTTCTTTTTTAGAAAATTTAATCTAAAATTCTTTAAAGACAACCTTATTTTTAGTCCTTCAATTTTGAAAAGTTTCCTAGTTAAATCCTATAACTTTTTAAAAAATTATTTTAATTATGTACCTTTATATTTCAATTCAATATAGTCTTTTTTTATCAATCTTCATTAACAAAAAACCATTGTGACAAAAGAATCATTTATTAATAGACATGTCATAGGTAAAGACAAGTAGATAGTTAATTTAAAAAAATATATAGATACATCCAAACTACATAAAATCTTCCTTCCTCTCTTATACTCATCATCGACAGACCCACATTAATTTGCACATAGATACTCTTGCCTAAACCCCTCCTATACAAATCCTACCTAACATAAAGATACATAGAAACTTCCTTTATGTGTTCACATCTAAATGCCTACCTCTTCCACATAGACACTCCCCCATACATATACTCTCAAAATGGAGTTTCCTATCAAAGACTTAAAGTTGGAGAAAAGAGAAATTGTGAAGTGGAAGACTAACTTTGAGAAGATGTTGAAGAGTTCATGATTCTAGGATTTTGGAATTTCGAGAGCAATTCTTACAACATGGATGTTAATTTCACTATTGGTTTAAAGATTAAAGCAACCTATCGTTGTCTGTGAGGTATGTTTACTTAATTATAGGTATGCATTATAAGTATATTTAGGGATATTACAATAGAAAAATTATATTCTCAAATGGGTTTCTTTACTTCTGATTAATAGCCATAAAACCCCATTATTAATAATCAAGTCATCATTCTACTATGGGAAGAAGTTTAGATTATTATGTTCCAAAGTGATAGCTCAAATTGAGACTTGTAATGTTTTCAATAGGAATTTGACAATTAATGTAGAAAGGAATTGTAGAATCCTATTTGCCATTAGAAGAAAAGCTTAAGCTACATTGCTAGACTACTTACATTGCACTAGATGCTTAATGTTCATAAATGTGGAGAATATGATTGAAAATGCACCTCATTTCCTTAAAAAGCTTTTAAAAGTGGTTACTACAGGAATAGATGTTGAGAATTTTGCTACCTAGTTCCTTCATTAATGTATTTAAAACTTTTTTTTAGTATGGGTTTAAAGCTTTTTGAATTTAAACATCTCCTTTCGCATTATTTTATTTCTTTAAGTGATGATGATTTGCTACTTTACAATTATCCTGTTTTGTATATATTTATGGAATTCCAAGAGATCATATATGAAATATTATAGAAAACTATGAAAAGTTTAGCTAAATCAATGACTCTGTACCATAAAATGGTGTTTTTTTAATTTCTTATTATAATTGTTTAACTATAAATAACAATCATAAATTTTTTCTCTAGCTTCCAATAAAAAAAAAAATTCCATTATAAGATGTTCAGTATACTTTAAGATGTTCATTCCTTTGTTGTCTAAATGCATAGTAGATGAGTGATTGTGTATCGACTTTGTTTTTATGTTTATGTTTTTTTAGTTGTTAATGAATTTAATATATGCATATTAGGCTTTTTATGACCTTTTTATGATAGAACAAGATGGGATACTAAACATACACTATGGTGAGTCATTCAGAGGCAATCCACCAATTGAATGGAATAAGAGGCTTTGAAATTTGCAAAGACAAAGACAAAGGTCTAAGGTGATTCTAGGGAGCCAAAGATGCTTATATAGCGCTTGGAATTTTTCAAATATTCCTTGTTGTCATACCATACAAATTATTATGCTTTTGGGGTAGAAACCAAAAGAGTACTTAGTATGTTGATTTAAACAACATAAATACTTGATGGCGTATGAATAAAAAATGATGCCACCTATATAAAGAAAAAAATTTTGGTCAAAATTAGTAAGGAACCATTGTTATCACCTCTAATTAAGAAGATGCTAAATAGGACAATGGTTAAAAGAGTTAAAGAAGAGGGAGAAGTAGTACCTTTGTCTAACATAACATCAAGGAAGGGTATGATTATGATTATGATTATGACATGTCAACTATGCAAAACATAAGGTCATAATGGAATTAGATGTCATTTTAAGGAAAGGATCCAAGATTTTGCTCTTGGGGAAACTTCAAATAAAGAAGGGAGAAAAAAGATCAAGATTCCCACAAGACATGGAGCTTATATTGATGAGTGATTGTCCATTTAAAATGTAATTTCTTAACCACATTAAAGTTTGTATCTTGTTCATCACTATTTATGTACTAATGTTTTTATTTCATTAATATATTGTTTAATTTTTATGCTTTTAATAAGGACCAACCAAAATTTTCAATGTTGAAGTGAAGAAATGAAATACAATGGGTACTAAAAGAAGAAATTCAAAAAAGTCTTTTAGGATGTGTCATCTAACCTTATGTCTCCTAGTATAATATTGACAAAAGCTTTAATAAAGACTTTGTTTAGACTCAGGTATTGACATTGAAGAAAATTTAAGAAGAAGAAGGTACATTATAAACCCTTTTAAATTATAAGAGAAGAGAGTGGCCAAATGGAAACGTGTGAAGATCGAAGTAAATAAGGTTCTTGTTTGATTGTATAAAAAATGAGTCTAAGTTCCTTCATAAACTTGAATTCTTAGATGTTCCTTATGGAAAGTGTCAACTTTGATTATTGGGTCGTACTACTTTTAGTAAGGTTCACATAAGTACTTAACAATCTAGAGTTAGTGGGCCATCTCAAAAACATTAAAGATCAATTATGATTTTTTTGTGTTAATATTGATGTCAACGATTAACTAAGTTATGTATTTAGAAGAGTAATTAATTGGGATATCTTTTTTTGGTTGGATGCTTATTTTAGTAATTTAATCACTTGGATTATTGGATATTGACAAAACAATTTAACCCCTTATAATCGATGATCAATATATTTAACCTTTGTATATCTTTATATTACCTGACATTAATTTTGTTATTGAGAATGATATAGTTGCATGATTTTGATGAAATATGTATCGAATATGCCTTTGTCATAGGTTTGTCTCCTGAAATTTCTCAAACATGCATTATAAAGGCTTAAGATTTCATGAGATATATATTATACATGCATTTATTGATTAAAAAACTTATGGATTTATTTAAACCAATTACTATATATGCATTTGCTATTGGTTCATGTAACAAACATACATTTACATAACTACCTCAATCCTTACATAACAAATGGACTAGCATGACTAACATGAGGACCAACTTATATGAAAAGTCCCTTTAATCCTCCATCCTTACAATGATCAATTTTTCATGTGTTAAGGCATAACTGTGGAATATGTTGTCAACCATACTAAGTATTGATAGAGATTTTTCTAAATTTAGTGCAGCAAATAAAACACTATCATCTAATAAATTGATATTTATATCCATTGCATAATTACTGAATACTAATTTGAAGAAAAGTTGTAATTATATAATAATATAAATCTCAAAACTTGTCACTAAATTACAACTTAAGAGCAACATGGATAATGTGTTAACCTTTGTCTCCCTTAACTATGGATCCTTAAAATTAATTTGACTAGGCGCAAAATTTTTGTAAAGGTGGCAAACACATTCATAAAATCCTAACTTGAAAATGCAACAAAACTTGAAATGCTTAACATGCACCAATTTTATTAGCCAGGGGAGTTTGTTTAAATATCATATATAGGATAAGGAAATTTTGTATAAAATCATCACTAACTATAAATAGATCTAAGCACCTCTCCTTGAGCCATCTAAAGCTCTTCTTGAAAAACCCTTTAGCTTTTCCTTCATTCATATAAACCTTATAACTAGTAACCTTCCTATTCCTCTAGAATTCAAGAACATTGAAACTCTAGTTTTTTTAGTCAGATCCATTTATAGACTTTCCCTTTTTGAACTTCACATCATTATTTCTTTTTGGGGCTTATGTTGAGGAAGTATAAGAAGCTCTTTAACGTCTTATATCATTTATAGTTTATGCATGTGATACGTGCCTAAGTTTGAAATAAGAATTATCCAAGGAACATAATAGCAATACCATAACTATTACTAGTGAGTCCAGTACCTGTCGTCATGTAATATACCTAAGGTGAGTACAAGGTCAAATCCACAGGGATTAATATTACTAGTAAGTATCTATCTAAATCATCTAATTTAAAAAGATGAAAAGTGATTGATTTTTTTGATCAAAGGAATTAATGAACAATTAAAAATAAAATTACTTAAACAAACTCATAAAAGATAACATTTAATAATGAAGTTAAGATTCAGGTGATTAATTCCTTTAAGATATGTAAGTATTCATTGCTCATCTTGATATAACTTAATTTCCAAATTGATAAGGCCATAGATTGCCTAATATAAATCATACTCTCTCTCGAGTTATGCAATCCTGTTCAAGTCAATAAACTAGGCAAAAGTTCTCTCTATCCCACTTTATTGATTAAATGCATTACTTGCTTTATGGAACCTATTATTTTGGCTAAGTTCATACCTAACCTAGACATCTTATGGAAGCCTAACTCTAGATCTCCATGCAAGATGTATTGCTTATGGAATAATCTAAGGTATGCAATGATCTCTTAACCAAAAATACATAAATCAAAGCATTGAAACCGATGTTTACATTCACATAACATTAGATAAACAATTTCTTAAAATCCATAAAAAATCCTAAAATAAAATCTGAAAATTTAAAGTTAAATAAAAAGCAAACAATAAATACTAAATCTTAAAGTTCATAAAAACCCAAATCCTAAAGAAAAGTTTAGTTCCTAATCATTATTTAAATCACAAAAACAATCAATAAAGAGAGAGGTAAAGAAAGGATCATGATGAATCAATCTTACTTTTTGACTCTCAATGATGATTAATGTGAATTCCTTGTCTTGATTCGTCAATCCTTGTGTTTAGAATCCTTCTTATCCTTCAAATTGAGTGAAAAACCCTTTAAAGATGGCCTAGGATTTCAAAACCCTTCTTTGGTGACTTCTTCTTATATTTTGAGGCTAGAAGTATAAAAAAAAAAACATTAAAAGGGTTAATTAGAGAGGCTCCCATGTAGGATCCACAGCCAGGACCCACATAAAAATAACCTTAATATTCTCTATTAGGATATCACGGTTATGGGTGTAGGCCTTAGCCGTGGGTCTTCTGATAGCTCCCAGATTTTTTTTACATTTTCTTCTCTAACTCATTTTATACTCCTCCAATTGCCATGTAACTTGATATATAGATTTTTCATATGATGTTCTTGCACCCCATAAAATTTCAAAATAATATGAGTTCTAAAAGTGCACTTAATGTATCACCAAAGTCACATATATCAAAATTGGTGCTTGTTTGAACTTCTCTTGTTCTTCTCTTAATGTATACTTCATGACATGTTATATGCCCTTGAAAATTGATGTGGAAGTTCATAAAATGTTGCTCTAAGTCCTCAAATTAATTCCACACATCTTCTAGTTCTAAAACTAACTCAAAATGCTCATTTAGTCCGATAAAACACAAAAAAATCATCTTAAACATAAGTAGCATCTTTTTCATAAATAAATCAAATACGCACCTAAATTATATGCAAATCTCCCTCAAACCTAAGATAATAATTACAAAAATATTTCTAAAATATGTATAAATAAGTTGCTATTGATAGTACTAAAGAAAGTGGATGTTATGGGTCTATCGAACTAATAGAAATAAAATCTTGATGTCAAAAACAAAGTTGAAGATAAGAAGAATGAGGTTGATCATCTGTTAATAATTTTTTTTTACCACATCAGCTTACTATTAATGGAGATTTATGGAAAGGCTGATTAAATTGAAACATAAAAGGTACATAACTAAGATAGAAGTTTCTAAAGTTATAGGACTTAATTAGGAAAGCTCCAAAAGTTTGAGGAATAAAAATATGGTTGACTCGAATTTTTTTAAGATAAAAAGTTTCTAAAATTAAAAATTAAAAATTAAAATATAATGAAATTAATCAAATGTATACTAATCGTGATCAAGAGAATTTAGATTAAGGATATGATCCAAATAAATACAAGAATAACATTCACATAATTAATGGACTATTAATTATATAAGTTTACCTAAAAAACTAAAAATAAAGACTTGAATTTTTAAATTAATATTAAGTAAATCAAACCTAATGAGTAGTCCTAGAAAACCAAATTGGATTATAACAAAAATATAACTATAAATTAAAATATATTTTTCATTTTTCTTAATTTTATAACTAAGGCAAATGCATGGGGATAAAATTGTCTACAACAACCATTCTCCAAAAGTTAATCAATCCTCAAAATATTATCCTTTAATTGGAATAATTTATACATTAGATAGAAACTTATGACCATCTATTTTTTTCTTAAATAAAATCTCACATTTGCACTTGATCTCCATCGTTATATTATCATCAAAGCATATAATCCATGTCAACTTGATATCTAATTTCACAAATATATTTTTATCACATGTCATGTGATTATTAATTGCATTATCAAGGTACCATATGTTCTTTTTTTCTTTTAGATTATCCTTCACCAAAAGTTGCAAAATTTCTATATTGTATCTTTATTAGTTTTTATTGATTTTGACTTGTGTCTATTCTTGGAAAAGCATTCATTCAACTTAAGATTTTATTATTTTTCCTTGTATTATTTCTATTAAAATTGCCTCCTCCTCTTTCTCCTTATCTTCTTTGACCATGTTGACAATTTTTAGGTTAATTTTCACTGGAAAAGTCTTGTCCACCTCTTTCTCTCTTTTAACTTAATGCATGTCTACTTCCTTGTCTAAGATCACGTCTACTTACATGTTCAAATTGAATTTTTTTTCCGTTCTCTCCAAGTTTATGTTAATAGGTCTTATTTTTCTACATCCTTCTAGTCATAATTTATCATTTTTTTTCATGAGCTAATAAATTATAGTCACAATATATCATTTTTTATGAGCTAATAAAGATCTATTTAACTCATCAACGATAATATTGCTCACACTTTGATCTTCAATAATCACTAAAACATAATTGAATTTTGAGTTGAGAGAGTGTAGAACCTTCTCTATAACTTGTAAATATTTGATGATTTCACCAAACTTCTTTATTCGATTTAACACCTTTAAGACTCGTATAAGGTACTCCAAAATCGATTTGTCATCTTTCAACAAAAGTGTCTTAAACTTAGCCCTTAAAGTTTGAACTAGCATTATCTTCATATTTTCAGTTTCTATTACCAAATTGTGGAGAGTTTCCCCTACTTTCTCTATTATGATTTCATTTATTATCTTTTGATCATTTCTTCATCTATCATTGATGGATGATGGTAAGTGAACTTTAATCTTTCATTCTTTCCTTCTCTAGGGATTTCTTTTTAGCTTGTATCAAACTTGTCTCGTCTTAAGGCTCCTTATAGATAACTTTCCGCATGCCTTGTAAACCGAGAATCACCTTTAGTGAAAGTTTTCAAATTCTTAGGTTAATTTTGATGGGTTTGTAAATATTAGAAAGACATTAAAGGTCCTTTTGATGTCATAATTAATTATTATCCCAATTTACTAGAAAATGGAAAACTTTTAAATACCTACATGCTTACACAAACAATAAAAGAAGAATATTATTGCAACCAAAATTTGTAGAGTTAAATTAACCAAGGACCCTTATGGGTTAGTCAGCCATCATCTAAGTCCCTTAAGTTTCAAAATTATCAAATAGATCTATGAGATTTCAAGTTACTATCATTTGTTAGTTCTCTATTAGTTTTGTCCTGTGAATTAATGAACTGCTTACTAGACATGCCTATATGCCACTAAGGGATACATGGCATTGCCATATGGTGATATGTTTAGTTTTTATTAATTATATAAACGAAGTTATTTTAGTCCTGGTTGAAATGACATCGGTTTATAGTTTTTAGAAACAGTTAGGTTTAAAATTAATAAGACATTAGTTTGGTTATGATTGAAACGATATCATTTTTTCAAAAAAGGATGAAGTTGTTAATTGAAAATAAAAATGACACTGCTTTAATATGTCATTTAAACCTTTTTCTTTTTCTTTTTTTTTCGCTTCTTACTGTGACTCCTCACCTTTTTTTCTTGCTTCTTCTTTTCCACCATCACCTTTTCCACTTTCTCCTTCATTTGTGTATTGTTTTCTAATCTCCTTGAGTGATGTCTTCGGCTAACAAGCTTTGAGTCTACTTCACTTAGATGATCCAAAAACTTCACTTTAAATTTCAAGGTTAAGGAATAAGAAATTATTTGAATCGAATAACAAAGATACCTATATAATCAGTAAGATAAATGTTATCAACAAATTTTAACAACAACAATGCTCAAGAAATGATTTAAACGTCTTCAACATTTAATGATAATAATTGAGTATTTTTTCTTCATCCATACTTTTTATTTACCCATATGTTCGACTTATAGTTTACTCATGTTTTGCAAGAACCTAAGATGATACATATAACCTCATTAGGACTAACTAGATAGAAAGCATCCCAATTCATTTGATGAAGAGCTCACTATACTTATTACTAGCAAAGTGAATGCAAATGAAAATTAAGATATTTAAAAGTGAAAATAAATAACTAATAGCTTCTCTTATTTAGGTTATATACTAAGGTAGTAGAAATTTTATCGAAACATAAAATTGGTATATTACCTTATTTTTTCTCTTTACAAGGTCATCAATTCTTAGTTGGTAGTATAACCAAAATGAAACTACATTGGTGGAGGAGAAGTTAGCATATGAGATGTTGGCAAATGAGAATTTGGTAGAGGAGACGTTGACAAAGGTGACACTAGCAAAGGAGATAATTGCAGAGGAGAAGCTGAAGATGAAGGAGAGGAGAAACAACGAGGGCGCAGAAAAGGAAGAAGGAGAAGGTGTTAAATTGATAAAACAAAACAAAGTCACTTTAATCAAACCTAAATAGCCATTTTGATTTTAAAGTTCCCAATTTTTTAAAATTGTAAAATAACGTCATTTCATTTAAGACCAAAGTGGTGTTGTTTTGTGGGATTAATAAAAATTGATCTAATAGCCATGTGGTGACATATGTATCCAAGGTGCCACGTAAGCATGTTTAGTTGATATTGTGTTAGTTTATATAGGATAAAAATAAAAACCATTTGATAATTTTGAAACTTAAGAGCTTAACCTATAGTTAACTAAACTACATAGATCCCTAATGAATATAATCCAAAATTTTATGCCTTGTTTGTTTTCCATTCCATTTTCGATTTTCATTTCTTATTTTTTAAAACACAGAAACCAATAAAAAAAGCGCAGAAATCGAAAAAGACAATATATTAATATAGCACAAAAACCCAAAAAATAACAAATAAACCAATAAAAATAACACACATACACAAAAATAAAAAATAAAAATAAAAACAAGAAGTAATATCAAACGTGCTCTTAGCCTCACCTCTTTAATAAAATAAAGTATTACTCCCATTAATAGAGTTAATAGATAATTCTAAATTCACCAACTTGAAGACTACTTTATGTTAGAATTAGAAAAAAGAAACATTTATGATAATCTAATGATATTTGCATAAAAGGAAAATTAATGAGTAACTCCAAGTGATTTAAGTTTATATTTATTTAGATATAGGCACATATAACCTTAAATTGCCTCTTAAGTAATTTAGATTAATTAAACTTTGATTATTCAACTTCTTTTAAAAAGTTATTATAGAATTTCAAAAGTTGAATATATTTCAAACTACTCTTATAAAAATTGTCTACTATCCCTCTTCAAGTTTCTTACGTATGTTATGTTATCCCATCGCATGTACGTGTCACGGTTCCTAATGACCAATTAGCCATATTCATTACTCATTACTAGTTAGTAATAGAATTGATTATGGAATAATAAGGTTCATGTCGTTAATAGATTTGCAATTAAGTGGGATAGACTTACAATTGAGTGGGCTGAATTTAATGTTTAGACCAGAGCTTGCCCAAGCTTGTATATATCCTGCTTATCTCAATCTAGAAAATCAAGTTGAGTTGAATTTACCTGGCTTTGGTTAGGTTTGGGCTTATTAGATTCTTATTTTTGAGACTTTTTAACATAAAAAATGTCTTAGGTTAGTCCTAGCCCACGAGAAAACACAATTAGTAGATATTACTATAGTGAGAAATAGACTTTTAAGAGTTTTTGACAATGTTATAAATACTATATCAGTACTGATACTGGATTTATTTTTGCTATGGTAAATATCAGTACTACTAAATATTGCTTGTTGTTCTAGGTAATTTTTTAAAAATTACAAAATAGCCCATCAATATATTGCGTTGTATAGTTTTTAACTTTAATTTAACTCTATTTTAAAATAATAATAATAATAATAAATAAATTTGATATAATAACATCTCTTTATTCCTATTAATATAATTTTCACATATTTTTATATAAATAACAACTTAAAATAATATAAGAAAAAGATCGTTGAATTTATATAGAAATATAAAAATAAAAATAATACATAGTACTTAAAATGTTATAATTAATCGTATTAAAACATCATATAATAGAATAAAACATAAAAGCATAAGCATTACAACTAGAGTTCATGTCGAGAAATACCACAAAGTAGAAGAGAACATTGAAATAAAAACACTTACAATTAAATTACAAAATGAGAGGGAAAATGATATAAACCTAGAAAATTTGTGATTAGAAGTTCAAGGAGGAAGAAGTCAATTATTAAAGGGAAATGAAGGTTAGAAATGAGGATTCTAACTCATATTTGTGATGCTTTGTCAGGAAATAGAGATTCTGGAAGCGAAGATGAAAGGCACGAATAAACATGGGAGAGATTAGTCTAGGAATTTAAAATTGCAGTTGACTGATCGATTGATATTAAGTATCAATCGATCATTCACTTGTCGACTAGTCTAAACTTATGATCAATTGATTAAAATACTAGTCAATTTATGCGATAAAATTATTAACTCATATTTTCAATTTAATCCTTAAAAAATTTGAATTTTACATTCTCATCTCGATACTTATCAATATCTCAATTATTGTAATATGAGTAGTACTAGTTAGTATTTATTATTAGTATAGTACCAACGGATAATGTAACATTTTTTTATTAATATAGTGTATACTAATTAGTATCAATCAGTACAGTAAAATACCCATAACACTAGTCTATAATCCATGATTATTAAACAATCGTATAGAACATCAATTTTGGGATTTCTTACCTATTAAATTGCTTGTTTTTTACAAGTGAAAAATCATTGTAATTAACATCAATTATGTATCACTTCTTTACTTTAATTTCAATTATTTCACTCCTCATATGTTATTTAAAAATTATTGAAGTCCTTTTAATTTTTTTATCATATTCACATGTATAAAATCTTTTTAACAATTAAAATTCAATTAAATATCGCACATATAATATTAATATTTTTATCACTTAGGTATTTGTCAATATATAATTAATTTATCCTATATGTCCCCTTTTTCTAAACTAAAACTATCAGTTGTAGTAATTTTGTTATGTTTATCCTTCTTTTCAAAGTAGTAAAAAAATGAAATTATACTTGATTAAGTTATTTAATTGATTTTTAATTATTAAATTAATAAAAATATTTTACATATTGATATGATAAATAATAAAATAATTTAATTAATTTTTTAATGATTGGTAATTAATAGAATAACTTGATAATTGAAAGAATTCAAATTGGAGTCAATTACACCGAGATCCCCTATAGTTTCCAGAATTTTGAAATATCCTCCTATACTTTTAAAACTACACCAAATTCCCTGTAATTTGAAGCAATTTTTATCATATCCCTACCATTAAAAAATGTGTCACATTAATGATTGTCAACTTAACATCTGATGTAACATCTAATGTGAAAGACATGCTGACGTGACAGATGACGTGACAGTTGATATAGTAGGTAAAGGGTACAATGAAATTTCCTTTTAAGTTTAGGGGATATGTGTATAATATTTCTAAGTTGAAGGAGGTGAAATGAAATTTGGCTAAACTATGGGGGGTAAAGTGTAATTTATAATATTCATATTAAAAATAATATTGGATAAAATTTTAGAATTTTAAATAATTAAAATAAATATTTCAATGATATATACTTCAATATTTTTACTTCATTATACATATGAATTTATAAACAATCAATTAATAATTTTTAGCCAATTTTTAAACTTTGATAGGCTATTGTCTTTCTTTTTAAATTCAATTACATGTATTTTCAATGTGTAATAAAATTTTGAGTATGTATAAATTTTTTATTTTTATTATTGTATTTAGTACTTTAAAAATTAAAGCATGTATTTTAAAAAATTTTAGGGTATGTATTACATATACTTCAAATTTTAGAAATGAAAATAAAAATAAAAATAAAAATATCTAGAATTTTTAAAGCATTTAAATATGATATCTTTTAAATAATTTAAAATTTTTAGAAAATTTCAAATATATAGTAATATTTTATAAAATCTGTATAAAAATTATTGAGTATATATTTATATTTATATTTATAATAAAACAATATTGGGATATATTTTAAAATTTTGAATAATTAAAATAACCATTTCAATAAGATATACGTCAATATTTCTACTTCACTATATATATGAATTCATAAATAAATAAATAATCATTTTTAATAATTTTTTAAACTTTGATAGGCTACTTTCTTTCTTTTAAATTCAATTGCATTTATTTTCAATGTGATAAATTTTTGGGTATGTATAATTATTTTTATTTTTATTTTTATTAATTTATTTAATATTTTAAAATTAAAGCATATACTTTAAATTTTTTTTTGGTATGTATTACATGTACTTTAAATTTTAATGGTCTATCAAAAACCAGCGATATTGTAAGGGGGCTCGAGTTTGAGCAAGGCTTTGGTCTCATTGAAAACCATGGTAAAAACCATCCAACAGGAGAAAGAGGGGCTTTAGTGGAGTTATGTCACATAGCAGCAACTGAATTTATGGAGGTAAAAGATGAGATGCCAAAGGTGCAAAACTTGATATCAGAATTTAAAGGTGTGTTTAGGAACCCTATGAAGTTGCCACTAAGCTGAAGTTATGACCCTGCAATAGTTCTAAAAACGGGGACTGAACTAGTGAACGTAAGGCCTTATAGGTACCCTCACATCCAAAAAAGTGAGATTGAAAAGTTGGTAGCCAAGATGCTCTCAACTAGGATCATCAGAGTAAGTACTAGTCCTTTCTCTAGCCTAGTGTTGAACCAAGGGAGGTTTCAATCTTGATTTTGATGATAACAAAACATGCTTAATCACTAATGGTTTGAGTTTATG
>JAOXYD010125528.1:0-11100 GCA_028565735.1 Pinacopodium congolense | reverse complement strand
GATAATGGATTATAAACTCTTATTATATATAATTTACTTTATTATCATGCAAATTACATGAATAAACAGTAAATAAATAAGAGAGATAGAGAAAAGAAAAACACACAAACTCTAAAAAAGAGACCAATAAAATGAGAATTTTTATTATTATTTTAGAGATAATTTGTACAAAATACAGTATACTTTTCTCATGAAACCCGAATCTATATAATACAAAGCACGGAATAACGCTTATTTTTGCTATTACAAGGTCACAATTTTGAACCGTCGTTTTATTTTTGTTTTTTGATTGAAACGTCAGTGACAGCGCACAAAAACAATAAATAAATAAAAAGAAAATTGAAGTTAAAAGAGCGGAAATTTCAAATGAATAAATTCAAACTTGAAAAAAAAAAAATCCTGATTCTCAAATAATAAGTAGAGGATTGATCGAGAAATAACGGCTTATTAGTCCGTACCCTCCGCTTTCACCACAAATTTAAGAAAAAATTATATTTGAAGTCATTTATGAAAATACTGGTCAGGCCATAATCCGAATCCCCTAGAATTCAAAGGGATTATCAACTCATCATAATCACGTAAGTTGCGTGTATAAGAACAATTTCAACAACTGCAGAGGCGTTTCTAGTGATGCAAATCTCTAGCAAAAGCTTATTTGTGACGACGGTTATCGACCTGCGTGACTTGCGAGATGAAGATTGTTATCAAGGACTCAACTTTCGTCTGCCCAGTCGAAGAAACACCCAATCGGCGTTTGTGGCTGTCCCCTGTTGACTTACTGTACACCAACAGAGCTTACATACCTTTGCTCTTCTTCTACAAGTTCGATGGTTCTCCCAATTTTTTTGACCCTTTAGTACTCAAGCAGTCTCTGAGCAAAGTTCTTGTTCCATTTTACCCAGTGGCCGGGAGACTGGGAAGAGACGAAGAAGGTAGGATCGAAATAGACTGCAACGCTCATGGAGTTTTGTATGCAGAAGCTGTGGCCGATTCAGCTATGTCTGAGTTGGGTTATTTCAATTCTAGCCAGGAACTCCTCAAGGTCATTCCGCCGATTAATCGCTCGGTTCACGACTTGTATACGTCCCCACTCCTCGTCGTACAGGTGCTTGTGCAAATCCTTCTAATTATAGTAATTGTCATGTTCTTGAATACCCTATGTCGATGTAATGATTGTTAAAATAACTGTCTTGTTATATTGGGAGGTAACGAGATTCAGTTGTGGAGGTGTGTCACTTGGAATAGGTTGGCATCACAATTTGTCAGACGGTCCTGCGTTTCTTCATTTCTTCACATCTTGGTCTGAGTTTGCTCGTGGACTTTCCATCAGCACGCCCCCATTCCTCGACCGGACCATTCTCCGACCCAGAATCCCACCTACCCCTGCTTTCCACCACAACGAATTCGACAAACCTCCTGTGATTATTACTTCTTCTACCCATCAATCTTCAGGTTCCAGGGCCAATTCTGACATGGTTCTTGAGATCACTTCTGATCATATGAAAATCCTCGTCTCACTGATTGGAAGCCAGAGAAGCAAGATTAAGTACACCCGGTTTGAAATATTTACAGCATTTATATGGCGTGCAGTAAGCAAAGCCCGGAACCTTCCTGAAACTCAAGCAACAAAGATGCGTATTCCCGTCACTGCACGATCCAGAATGAATCCTTCACTACCGCCTACCTACTTCGGTAATACAATATTCATTTGTACAACAACTGCGTTTTGTGGTGATATTCTATCAGAACCTTTGGTGCGAACTGCAGATAGAATCCACAGGGCAATTAAGAAGATGGATGATAAGTACTTGAGATCAGCCCTTGACTTCATTGATGAGACGGATGACCTGACGACTATCATGCATGGTCCGGAGGCCTGTAGTTGCCCGAACCTGAACATAGTGAGTTGGATGAATATTGCTTTTCATAGTGTGGATCCACCTAAAAACTTCCAACTTTGAAATTACATTCCAAATTTTCTAAGGATTACAAATTGATTAAATGGTTAAGGATTAGGCCTAAAAGACTTAAGTATGTTATAAAATGGATTGGAATTTTTAATCGAAGGACTTCACTAAATTAAGACAAAGCTATGGTTAAGTAATTGCCTTTTCTTTAACATTCTTAGTTCATGGTTTGGTCCACTCATAAGTCTAAGAAGTAGACTTAAAGTTTAAGAAGTTATAATCCTAAAAACCATATTCAAGATTAGTTCCCTCATGATAAATAAGCTAGATTTCTTAGATCACTGAATTTTCCAATAATTAAAGTAGAGATTGTTAGATCTTTAACCATTTTACATCATATTCTAAATGGTCAACTCAAAATAAGCATTATGATCTCAAATAAACAAAGATTATCATCCAATCACGTGTTATAAACTCATTTAAGACATTCAAGAACTTGTCCTTAACTAAGATTTAGCTCAAAACATCATAATTAAATAAGAAATTTTGGATTGAATCCAAACAACCCATGTTCTTGCATATATATGAAAAAAGAGAGTACAAAACAAGAGATTTAATGTTTAAAAAGCACCAAATGATGGAAAAAAATTGATAGACAACCTCCCAACACGTTTATGAAATCCATTGGATCCTCCCAACACCCTAAAATTATAGACTACAAAGGCTAAAAAAAAAAGGAAAGAAAAACCTTAAAAAATTAGGAAAGAAGAAGAGAATCTGAATTTAATGTGAACTCTCCTCTGAAATCCATCCTAAGTTCTTTGAAAATGGTCTCTAGAGCTTCTTATATATGTCTGGATCAAGTAGGAGGAAGTTAGAAATGTTGCAGCAAGTGGAAGAGAAAGTTGCAGTTGAAAATATATCGATAGCTACTAAAAGGGAACTTGAATAACAGTACAACTGTGGGCTATACAGGCGTCGTTTAAGTCTCTATCTTAGAGAGTAAAATGATGGACTAAAGAGTACAATGACGGGGTGAAAGGGGGTGTCGTTTAACTCCTAAAATCTAGTTTTTTAGCTAAAATTTTGATAGTTTCTCCATTTTTAGCTTTCATCTAAATTGTATATGAATATAAATTACAATTAAACACTTTAGCTTCAATTAGAAGAAAATGTACATTAAATTGGCTTGAAATAGATATGAAAATGTATTGAAATCCAAGCCTAACATCTTGAAATGTGGTTTTTTCTTTCCATGATATCACATTGTTTTGATGATAACAAAACATAATTGTTACTAGTGATTTAAGTTTATATCGTGAAATTCAAAGATAAGTTTATTTCAAGATGATTCCGTTTAGAAAGCTTAAAGCTTAAATGGAAACGATGAAGTTAAAGGAAAAACAAGAGATATGCAAGCTACAAGATCTTAGTTAGGTTGTTTTTAATATGATTGTAAGTTTTACTTAATTTTCAATTGATCTAAGGCCTCAATTTTGATCATGCATTACATATAGTTTTTAAATATTGAATAAAGTTTCATAACATAGTAATTGAATCATTTTGTTTATTTATACGATCTCAAATTATATATTAAATCTTTTTTGATGTATTATTTATTATTTGGATAGTTAAGAATTACTTTAGTTATTTTTATTTAAATTTTATAATTGAAATTCGTTTAGTTTAAGATATTTTGTTGACAAACCTCAATTTTTTCTAGATTTGAATTATCATCATTCAATATAATTTTTCAGTACTCAAATCATTTTTTATTGCATTAAAATCATCATACTCATTTTTCCTAATTTCTTAAGAATGCACTAGAATTTTATTTCATTTTTATAAGCACTTCAAAGATTGATTAAAGCCTTAAGAAGACAAATTACTAAAAGTTATCTTTAACAGCTCTTTACTTCCTTTTTAAGATTAAAGGTCTCTTTTGGCTTCAAATGGCTAAGGGCTGTAAGTTAAATGTCTTAAAACCCTTTCTAACAATATATACAACATCTTTAAATACTTTTTTTTCCCTAAAACCGTAGAAACAAGATTGAAAGACATAAATCATTCAAACCTTAAGGCTACCTCCTTCTTCACTATTTGTCTTCTTTCTTCACTATTTTTGTTTAATTTTGTCCCTCTTTATCTTAATCTTTTTTTTAATGAATTCATTGCTTTTAGTTAGATTAATCATTTAAAAAGTTTTTTGTCATAGTTTTGTATTTTAGTGTATTTATTTTGATAGATTCAACGTATTTTTTGTTTTATTTTTGAACACTTATATTGTTTACTTAGGCTCCAAATTCACAGGTTACTCAAAACTGTCTAGATTTACATACCTTAGTTTCATTGACATAATTGGACATTCAAATTAGAATTGATTGCTTCTAAATTACTACTTTCTATTGGTGTAAGTCCTAAAGAGATTATTGACTATTTTGAAATATTCAGAGGCTTATTTAATTATTTTAAAGCAATTATATTCATATTTATCAAGGCTATCAAGAATTGTTTCATTCAAATTTTCATATTGTCATTCATTATTCATACATGTTATTAGTAAATTAAAATTTTCATATTTAGTTTTTTAAAGCTTTCAAGAGTGTTATTGATCATTCATATCACTTGTGAAAGCAATTGGAGCCCTTAGTTTAATTGTTCTTTAAGTGAAACACATCTTTAAGAATATTTGGTTACTTGTAAAGGAGATTATTGTTTTATTGGATGTTGCGTTGGTTAGGTGACTTTAAAATTGTGGGTGATTTTAAAATGATTTTACTTTGAAATCCAACGGAATTTAAGGCAAGTGCACATATCGCAAAAGTAATAAAGTGGAGTAATTTTTCAGATTTCGAGTGTCGAACCCACAAGGAAAGTGTTGGTTAACTACTAGGATGATCAGATTACAATTATTTAGGAAAAATTTAGAGAATTTGATTAAAAATTGGAAAATGACTTAAACTAGACTACTTTGGCTTAAACACTTCAAAAATTATTTTTAATGCTTCTGAAAAATTGTGAAATTTTCCAAATGTGTAAATTAGTTATGGATTAGAGGATTGATGATTTAATTGAGTTTTAAAACAAATTTAATGTCTAATTAAAGTCCTTTACAAAATCAAAACAAAGCTATGGATAAGACTTTGCTTTTTCTTCATTTAATCTTGTCTAAAGTTTGGTTATGTTTTAAAATCAAGTAAATGAGCTTTAATTTCAGGAAGGTGAGTTCTGGAAAATTAATCTCAGAACCCCAACATTCACAAAAAATCCAGGTTTCGTCATGCAAAGATTAATTCGTGTTGCTTATTGATTTTTCAAATAATTTAAGATGATTTCTCATGCTTAAACTATCTTAAATACTAATATTAAGTGGCTAGTTTGAAATTGATTCATTCAGACCTTCAATAAGCAAAATACAAACATTTAAACATGCATTGAAATTCTTTGAAATAATCAAAACATCAATCCATAGTAATAGAAACTATTAGCCACACATTTGAAGCAAAACATACAAGATATGCATCTTAAGCCACATGCTTTAATAGATCTACAAATATGAGCTGAATAAAGTAGTTTAGAAGTTACAAAATGTGTTTAGAAAGCTTTTGGATAAGTCTTGAACTTCTTAACTTGATCTGAACATCAACACAGCTTTGGAATCCACAAGATCTAGTAAGAAAATCAAAGAACATTCAAGAATATGCACAAAAGAACATGAAATTTGATTAATAAAAAAACAGGAGAAGATAATTAATTATCTGAATTAGAATAACCCCCTATGATGATTTAGAAACTCAGATACATGTCTTAGCTTTTGTCTCCAATAAAAAGAAACTTTGATACACTTTACAAAACGAATTACAAGTGTTTGAAGCTTAAACTATCAAAGTAAAATGTAAGAGAGAAGTAAGAGCTTCTCTATCTAGGTTTGATCTGAAGTCCCTTCAATTACATACATGTTTTCTGTGTTTTCTTTATTGGATGCAGACACCCTAGACCTCCCACATGTGCTAAAAGATAGTAGAATTAATTAAGGACATGCCTAATTAATTCACTCGGTTGCCTCGAACCCACCAAACCCTCCTGGTTCCTGGGGCATCAACTCTGGAATTAGCCAGAGCCCCCTCCTCCCAAGTCCCTTTATCTGCTCCCCCTACCTTGAAATCCTAGAAGTTTGTAGTTGTGGATGGCATTTATAGCCCTGTTTCATCTGGTCTAAGTTACATCCAATAGTGGAGGGTGATAGAATTTGTGTCGACCTCCTAAAGGCTAAAAACCAGTCTTATACGGCTCTTCTTAGGCAAGCGCTAGATTTCTTAGTGGTTTAATGAACTATCTCTTCTTTATGGCAAAACTTTAGGCTTCTGGTGATACATAAATCATGAGGGGCAATCACTTTCTATTTCGATTCTCTTTGTCTTCTAGGCTAAAAGCTATTTTAGATCAAGGCAAAAAGGTTCAAAATAAGTTTCTTGGATAAGCTCCTCTCGGAAGATGTGGCTTCATCTCAACCTACCCTCTAGATCTCCCTGTCATGCTAGGCCAGATGATTCCCAGTCAGGCGGCAAGCAAGGCCTCGAGCCCCCCTCCCATTGCTTCTCCAGTTCATTTAGAGACTGCCTTAGGATGTTTCCAAAGGTCCTTTGAGTCCTCAAGTTTCTAGTTCTAATGATGGGCCCCCTCCAGCTCCTCTTCCCATCTCTGATCCCAACAAGTAGGAGAGGCAACCATCCTAGGATATTGAACTTTCTGACCAAACTCTTGGTGGGACTCTAACCCAAGTGTGGAGGCAACAAAGGAGGGTACTATAGTTCCTACTTCCAGAGAATTACCAATAGTATTCTATTATCAGACATGGATGAGTCAGGAAATCAAGTAGAATCAAAGGTTTTCTTATCTATGTAGTGTTGAAAGAAAAATTCTAAGAAAAGGGTAGAGAGGAAATCCCATCGTTTTAACCTATTAGAGGTGTCTAAATCTCTTACTTTGGAAGTTCTAGGTCTGAAAAACTATCTTTATCTCCATAAACCTTCTTTTATTTGTATCTTAAAGTTTCAAAAAGTCTTCAATAACTCTCCCGGACCTACTCCTATGCCCATAACCTAGATCAAGCCAACAATGCTAGGATTATTTTCCTTTAGAATCCTACTAAGGTCTCTTGCTAGCTTACCTTCAACTCCGCCCAATTACTCCACTTCAGAATTTCTGGCATAGTATCCCCTGTGAATTTTGAGCTATCTTGTGTCTATGGCCACAATAAAGGCCATATTAGATCTTCTCTTTAGAGTGACTTCAAGTCCCTCTATGCCTTTTTAGCTCAAGAGCCTTGGGCAATTTTTGGTTACTTTCATTCAATTATGCACTCTTCGGAGTCCTCCAACCCCACTATTTCAAATTGGAGATGTGTTCAAGACTTCAAGGATTGCTCCAATGTATGTCAGCTTGTTGACCTTAAATCCATAGAGGCTCATTTGACACCTAGACTAATAAACAAGACCCTCCTTCCTTCTTAGCCAAGAAATTGGATCAGATCGTGGTCAACTCCACATGGCTTTGCTTGTTCCTAGCCTCTTCTGGCCACTTTGATTGCCCCTTATTTTTAGATTATAGCCCTATGATGCTCTTTTTTCCTACCTCACACTGATGCTCTTCCCCCTTTAGATTCTTTAACTTCCTTACCTATTTGCCTTCCTTTCCATAGTTCTATCTGCTTGGGAAAGCCGAGTCTTGGGCTACCCCATGTATCAAGTTGTTTAAAAGCTCAAAGAATAGCATCCCTGAAAACTCTTAGTAGAAATGAAGTCCTAGACCTTAACTCCCTCGTAGATTCAACCCACCAGCACTTGGCATCCAATCTACCTTGAGCTTGTCTCCCTCATCCACCTTTCTTAAGTCAACTGAGAAAAAGGCTCTTCATGACTATTTCTTAGCTCTGTCTCAACAAGAATCCTTCTATCAGCAAAAGTCTAGGGTTATCTAATTATCATAAGGTGGTAAAAATACCAATTTCTTCCACAACCCCTTATTTGTCTGACAAAAAAGAAACTCAGTTACCTCCCTTCAAGGTCCTAATAATTCAGTTCTTTCTCATCCATCAGATCTAAAGCATCACCTCTTTTCTTTAAAGACTATATGGGAAAACCTTGCTTTTCCCTTTGGGTCTAAACACATTTAGAAATTTCACATTTAGAAATTTTGTTAAATGCCAGCTTTCTCCCTCTTTGATTAAGGAACTTTGCATCCCTTTCTTAGCTCCTAAAATTAAAAAAGCCTTCTTTAGCTTTCATCCCTCCAAAGGTCTGGGACCAAATGGGTTTAATGGACTGTTTTTTTGGCATACTTAGGATATCTTTGGGGTTAAGCTCATCAATGTTGTACAAGAGTTCTTCCAGCACGGTAAACTCCAAAAAGTTGTCAATGTAACTTTTATCACCCTAGTCCCTAAAACACCTCATGCTTCCTTAGCCTCTGACTTCCACCCTATATCTTATTGTAACATGATCTACAAATTCATAGATAAGCTTCTTGTTGACAGGATCTAACTCTTCCTCCCAACCTTAATTAGTAGGAACCAATTTGCCTTTATTAAAGGACGAAGGAAAGGTGGCAATATTTTAGTAGCACAGGAAATACTCTGTAACTATTACCTTAATAATGGTCATCATCTTTGTACCTTTAAAATTGACCTTAAGAAAGCTTATAATTCAATTCATTGGGACTTTGTGATCCAAGCCATTCAAGTTATATCATTCACTCCTACTTTTATTCGATGGATTCATGAGTGTATCTTATCCCTTATGTAGCAATCCTCGTAAATGGAGAACCAACCCCTTTCTTTAAGACTTCTTGTGGCCCCAAGTAAGGAGACCCACTATCCCCCCTACTTGTTCATCATTGGTATGGAGCATATCTCCTCCAATTTCAGCTTTTCCTATCATTGGAAATGTGAGAAAATTTAGCTTAGTCACCTCTATTTTGCTAATGATTAGCTCCTATTTTATAGAGCTGATTCTCCTTCCATCAATACCCTCTTTCAAGCCTAACCCTATTCTGCTCATTTTCTAGCCTATCCTTAAAAGCCAAGTTTTTGTTATTTAGTCTTCCTCCCCTTTTCCTACCTTAGTTTATAGGCTTTCAAGATTCTAATTGACTCCCTACCTATCAAGTATCTAGAATTCCCTTTATCTCAACCAAACTAACCAAAGCAGACTACTCTCCTATCTTGGAAAAAATTGAGAATCGTATTTGTACTTGGACAAACAAATCTTTATCTCTAGTTAGGATTCTCCACCTCAAGCCATCATTCTAAGGTAAAGTGGGAGGAGGTTGCCAGCCTAAGTTAAATGGTGGCCTAGGCATTAAGCTCCTTAAACCTTGGAATAAAGTTTTCCTTGCCAAAAAGATTTGGGTCTTGTTTTTTTTTTATATGTTGAAGCCCTTTGGGTGAGGTGCATTCATAGTGTCACCATCAAAAATAAAAGTTTTTGGTATTACTCCCCTTCTTTTAAGGATTCCAATAGTTGGAAAAAGATATTGAGTAATACAACCACTTTCATTTATTCAATGTTGGGAATGGAGGGGCTATATGTTTATGATTTGACTCCTAACACCTAACTAGCATTCTACAAAATCCCTTTTCTAACTATATTATTTATGATTCAAGTTTGCATAAGCATAGCGTAGTATCTATTATCATCCTCAATAATACTTGGACTTGGACCCAAGCAAACTCACCTGAACTCTTTAAGCTAAGACAAATTAGTATTCCCTACCTATCCCATAGCTCTCGGCTAGATTGTCTTGAATTGGTTGCTAGATCTACTTGCTTCTCAAATAAGGAAGCTTACCAGCATCTTACCCATCTAGCTCCTCCTATTTCTTAGGTAAAATTGATTTGGTAAACTCAAATCCTTCCCAGATATGGCTTTATTATCTAGTTATCTCTCAAAGGCAAACTACCAACTAGGGACAAACTAAGTTACACTCAGTGCCTAAACTTTAGTAGTCTATGCAAGTTTGATGCATGACGACCTTTTCTTCAATTATGAGTACTCTCAATGCCTCTAGTCTTAGCTCATGCAACTTTATTATCAAACCTAGCACCCTAGCTCCTTTCTCTCAACCTACCACTGGATATCACAGATTATCCAATGTCAATCCAATGATTCCACTTTACTTATGATTGTGTTTTCCTCTTATGTTTACATTTTATGGAAAGAGAGGAATGAAAGAACCTTAAGGGATAATCAAACTAGTGTACAACTTCTCCTAAGCATTACTTGGCAACTAGTGAGAGATATTTCTTTCTCATCATTCGAATGATGCTAGATTTCACAACAGCAATATCAAACTTCATTGGAACTTATAAGCAACTAAACTCTGTGTGTTGCAGGCCCCTAACTTCTCTTCTATTATCAGGTGTTCAAAGAAAGGTAGTTCATTCCTAGAGGGAGGTTCTACTGCAAATAATTTATTCTAAAAGGAGAGCCTTTAAGTGGAGCCCCCTTTCCACCAAAAGTGAGCCTATTCAAATCAATGATTTGGAAGATTTTGGTGAGGACGGGCAACATATAGCTACATCCAGACATACAGACCCCCAGGAAAGTGCAAAAGCAAGGAGCGGTTCCCCTTTGAACGACTGCCCAATTCTAGATACACTTATTCCTAAAGGTTCCAACCATTAACGATACAATCCTTCTTCTCATAAGGATGACCAAATGCCCACCTCCTAAAAAAGAAAGAACAGCAAAATGCTGGCTTGAAAGCCGTAATGGAAATGCTCCAAAATGCATTACATGCCAATAATAGAAAAAGGTTAAAATGAAGGCACAAGTCAATGTTTAGTAAGTAGTTGGCTAGGGATTTAACAACTTTGAAACTTTAACTGCATTTGATAAATATGATATCCTTAGATGTAATTTGGGGGCCCTGAATTTGGCTAGTTTAGATATTGGCTTTATGCCCTAGGTCCTCAGCTTGAGTGTTGTCCCTTAGTTTAAATAGTTATTTTTGGCTATGCATTTTTCCTATTTTTTTTTAGGGTCTCGTTGTTTTTAGACCCTTGTTGTACATACCTCTTTTTATTTTAATATATCTTTTTTTATCAAATAAATAACAAAATATGGTTTATATGAGCTATTAGTTATGCTATTTGGATTAACTAATGCACTTAACACATTTATGAGATTAATGA
>JAOXYD010125507.1:0-11101 GCA_028565735.1 Pinacopodium congolense | reverse complement strand
TTGGTAATTGTGTTTTCTTTATCGATTTCTGTGCTGTATTAGTGTGTTTTCTTTATCGATTTTTGTGTTTAGAAAAATAGAAAACCAAAACAAAAAACAAAAGTCAAAATAAACAAGACCTTAGCTGCCGATTTTAAGTTTTGGGTGTACGAGGAGGACTTGAGCAATAACAAGAAGATCATCATAAGTACAGGATAGGCTGTCCATTTATAGCTGAATCTGAGTAAGAATTTGACTGGAAGCATTTGATTTCCTTCTCTTCATCCATACACCTTAATCCATCCTTGTCCACCAACGTGTCCGTCACGCATTCCACCGTCACCCGCGACCCCACGACTTTACTAATCGAAGCATAACCAGTGTCAGATTTACTAACAATCTTGATAACAACATGTTCACATCATGATCAGCATCCTCCTCATTGCTTCCAAAACTCAGCCACGTTAGCAGGTTCTCTGCAGTTTGCTCTGCCAGTGATCCTTCCCACTAACGTCGCCACCACCATATATGGATATGCAGCAACCCCTCCAACATTTGTCTCAAGCTCTCTCTCCCTTTTTTTTTATCAGATTTTTTTAAAATTTTTTTTATTTTCACTTATGTTTGATAGGTTGGCTTACACATATCCCACCGTCTGTTGATACGGAGGACATGTCATCTTCATTAACAGCGCTAACAATGATTTAAACTGTAGGCCATATTTGTAAATTTTTGACAATTGCTGTAACTAATTATCGAAAAAATTTTATTTCAGTTAAAATTGTAAAGTTCATAAAAATTTATAATTTTTTAATAATTTGCCCATACAATAACAAAAGATTATTTAATAGTAGTAAGAAAAAGCCATACAAAAGTGCAAATTATAAAAACGAATTAAAACGATTATCCTACATCAATGCTTCAACGCAATAACTCTATTAAAGGTGATCCTATAACAAGAATATCTTGTACATGGCTATTATAATTTTTACTTGTTAATATCCATCAAAATTTTCATATCATTTTTTATTTTTGAAAATAATTAATTTTCATACGAATTTGTTGTGCTAATTATGCATTGGTATTGGAATGAAATTTATGAATTATTGTTTTTTCAATAAAAAATTTAAGAAAATAATATATAAAAATTAATGAAAAATATAAAAACTAATGAAAATACAGAAACTAATAAAAATGTACAAAAATTAATAAAAATTAATAAAACTTTTTAATCAATTTTTATGTTTAAACAAATAAAAGCTAAAATCGAAAACAAAAAATTGAGGGTGAGGGCCTGTTTAGTTCAATTATTCGTTTATGTTTTTTATTTATATTTTTGTGTATTTTTATTAATTTTTATATATTTTTTCGATTTCTAAATTTTTTTAGTTTTCATATTATATTTATGTGTTATTTTTCTAAATTTTTGTATATATTTTTAAATTTTAAAAATAAAAATAAAAAATAAAAATTGAAAAAACGTAATCAAACCCGCCTTAAACTAAAGGGACCTTAAGTTTGAAATCCCTCCAAATAACGTACATGTCACAATCAATATGTTTGATACCGTATTAATATCGGCCGATACCAGTAGCATCAGATATAAATCAATACAGAATTTATCAATTTTGCACTGAATTTAAATATTAGTCTGTACCGGTCAATACCGATTAGTACAACTAGTACCAGCCAGTATCAGTCGATATAGGAAAAAAATATAAATTTTTTTTAAAAAAAAATTTTAAGAAAATTTTTGTATTTTGATCTTTTTAAATTAAAATTAAAATTAAAAACTACATAATATAATATATTTATAAACTATTTTATAAATTTTATAAAATTTAAAAATTAATTTATAATTTTAAATAATTATTCGAAACCGTACAGATATTAACCGATAACGGTACAATACCGTTTTCAGGATCAATCCAGTACCGATACCGGTACGGTATTTAATACACTGCCTTAAACCCAATATGGCCTCATTTTTCATCGCTGCTATCACGGCTCACATGATAAGTAGAGACTACTAAAGAAGAACACCACCAAAACCTCAAGATAGGATAGTAGGAGGATGAAAATGAAACAAAATGAAATAGGAGAAGAAAGGAACAAACAAGATACGGGTGCAAATATGAATCTTTTGTATTATTTAACTAGAAAGGGCTAGAAACTATGGCAAAAAAAAAGAAGAAGAAGAAGAAGAAGAAGAAGATCATGAACGAATTTTCTCTATGATTCTTCCCTCCGTTTGCTGGTATCGTATTCAAGCGGCTGGTCAATCAAATGAATCCCTAAACACAATAATTTAGACTCTAAAAGATATAGCACAAAATCGTTGGATTGGAGCTAATGTGATACGTACAACAAGCAATGAAGTGGTGGGGATCTAAGACCAAGTGTAAAAATGCAGAAGTTAGAGAATCAAGCATGGGCTTACTGTTAAATCTTCTTAACCGCCCTCAAAATATGGGTCGTGGCTAACCTATATTTTCATTTCTAGTTCGAATTCGGGCTGAAATACAATCTTTCTAGTCAAACCCAAAACCAAATCAAGCTCTGTCTGTTGTTCAAGCATAATCAATCACGTTCAAAACTAGAACCAAATCAATGGGAGGCATCTTCCACGGCGATCATTGACGTTGGAGGCATGTTGAACGGCCATGGAAGAAAAGAGTAATTTTCAATGAATTATTAACAAACAGTTCATAGCAGATTTTAATAATTAATTTTATTTAAGTTTTTTTTATTTTTATTATAAAAATGTCACATTAATATTTAATGAGGTTAAATCAGTCAAGTTATCTTGTCACGTGTGATAAATTCATGAGAATTTAAGAGAGCAAGAAAGTAAGGAATAATTTGTTTCACTTTAAAAACAGTATCTTAAATAATAATAAGAATTAAACTTGTTGAGCATTTTAATCAATCCATCACGTTAGACTTGAGATCAACAATTCAAGTCTGAAGTTATCAGTAATAATATTATTTACTGTATAGAATTTCACATACATTGGAAATATCATAATACTAATATGTAATCTTTATATATCATAATCTACTATTTAAATATTTAAGCGCAACTTGTAAAGCATCATTCACATTCTGTCACTGAAAGTAGTCCCGAACCATCGCTGGCAGAGAACTTCAAGTCAGTTTTAAATTTTAATTAGCCCTTTGCAAATAATATTCGACTATTGATGGACCAAGTAGTCCACTTGACCAACGTCTACGCATATAGATTTTTCCCATGTTTATTTTTTTAATCAAATGCAGGAGCATGCTCACGTCGAATCTCGATAAGAACAGAGAAAATTTGCCATGCTAGCTGTGGAACTACAGGAATTTATCAACAGAACTCTATAATTGATTCTTATTTATTAGAAACAGGACCTTCTTAGCAGGAGCTAAAATCAGAAGCTTCTAGGAAATGATGTTAGAGACTTCCTGTATGACCTTACAAATTTCATTCGATCTGCCAAAATTGGAACAGAATGTGTACAGGTTTAGATTATTTCCCCTTTACCTTGTGCCAAATTGACAACTTCTCATGAATTGAGAAATTAATGTGTCAGAGGAGCATTACTAATACAATTAATAGAAATTTCAATTATTTTTAAAATAAAATCACCAATACAATTGAGATTCCTTATAATGACTGTACCCGCCGAATAAGAATTTCTTTTCATGATGAGAATATAATTAAACAAAAATTTCAATTACTATTTAAATTTTAAGATAACCAGTGAGTATTTATGTCATTAAGACATCTAAGATGAAATGTAGCTCTCATCTTGTCATTTGGCCCACTTAGCGCCAGCATGTAATCAAATATATATGTAAACAAAGAGAATATTTGACAATAATCTTCTACATGTAAGATTTTGCTTGATCAAATATATCAAGTTGACTATTATATTTAAATATAACCACGTTTAATTATCGTCTTTTAACTTGTATGGAGTTGACAACTTCTTATGAATTGAGAAATTATTTTCAGACATAATTGCTGAACTTTTTATTGTGGTTTCTATTAGTTTGATTCTCACTATAGACAAAAAAAAATTGACAATACAATTTAGATTCTTTATCATGACTTTAGATGATTAATACTTTTTTTTGATAAAATGTTATTAAATAAAAATTTAATGATTCTTTATTAAGATAATATGTTTATATATTTCTTATTAAGATACGTAACGCATGACACATAGCCCTCATATTATGTCATTTGGCATACAGATGCACAATAAAACAGAGATTTTTTTAAAATATTTTGTATTTCATATTATGCAAGATTGTAATTAATTAAATATCATATATCATTATATTAATACAACCAAATTAATTAGTTTTGGTCAAAATAAAAAATATTAATTTTATTAACAAATTAATTATTTGTTAAAATTCTTGAAATTATATTTCTCAAAAACAACTCTTGAAATTATTCTCTTCTTATATTCTAACTGTTTTAAAGTTTTTATTCTCACTTTGATTTTAGATTCAATATAAGAAGTTTTATCAGTATTGTTTTATATTTTTCTTTATTGTTACAATTTAATTTTATCCTTTTAAATTAAAATTTTTCATAATTTTTAATTTTCATAATTTTTATCGTTTCCTATAACAAAACTAAGTTGAACTAAAAAAAAAGTTATGGTATACAATTATCTCTTGTTTTACATATATGTAATCAATGCTTATAGATGCAAGTTTCCAATAAGATTTTCTTTCTAAATTTTTAAAAGTTTATCAAGTATTAGAAGATTTTAATAATTCATATCTTTTTCTAAACTATTATGGCAGACTGGTGAAGAAAAGAGCCCTCAATGTAATCCAACTATATCTCTCTCTTTTTTTTCAAAAATTGTGAGAATTTGGTCTATTTCAAACTTGTCAGTCAAAGTTATTTCGTTGTCACCAAGTACAAATTTCAAGTCATTGACTTTTCATGTCTTTTCTATAAGTTTACATTCAGTTTTTCCATTTTCATTCTTATTTTGAGGGCTCTAATTTACAAGTTAAAATAACTATGCTAATTATAATCAGTGTTATAACAAGATTTGAAAACTAAATAATATGATAAACAAAATAATCTAATATATAATTCAAGTATAATAATTTTGTATAACTTGTATTTTCTAACATCTAGATTTATATTTTAATACTAAACTAAGGCTTTCAATCCTTTGTGATATTGAGTACCAAAAAAATAAAACTAGATAAAATAAAACTAAAGCTTTCATCTTATATCAACTGACTTTTGGGTTTGTTTCCTATTTGATAATATCTTTTCTAAAAAAAATCTTTTTTTAAAAAATATTTAATATTATCTGAACTGATTAAACAAATAAAAAAGCATGGAATTCTACACAAAATAAAACTTAAGAAAGAAAGTGAAAATAACTAACTTTATTCAACCAATCATCTAGCCTTTAAATATGCTTATGCTTAAAGGATAACAACATAAAAATAGGAACTATGTAACAAAATGCTAAGATTGGGAATTATTTATCATTGGGAACCATTTATCAAATTGCTAAAGATTAGGGAAAATAAAACGTGCAAATAACAAATTTATTTAACAATCCCTCCATAAATAACCCTCCCTTAAATTAGATTATCTATTGAGCAAACTCTAAGCATTCTCCTGAATCTTACAAAAGATGGCAATTTGAGGGCTTTTATGAATATGCCTGCAACCTAACCTTCACTTCTGTAATAGACGGGAACAATGACTCCTTCCTTATTGAGATTTCATAAACAATGGCATTTCACATCTATATGTTTACATCTTTCATGTAGAACAATAATTTGGAAGAGTTTTATTACTGAATCGTTGTCTCAATAAATTGTAATAGCAGCCTCCTACTTGAAGTGCAGTTCCTCAAGAATTTTCATTAATCAAATTGCTTGACA
This sequence comes from Pinacopodium congolense, assembly GCA_028565735.1. Lineage (NCBI taxonomy): Eukaryota > Viridiplantae > Streptophyta > Magnoliopsida > Malpighiales > Erythroxylaceae > Pinacopodium > Pinacopodium congolense. The sequence continues at coordinate 5,203 of JAOXYD010125507.1, read as the reverse complement.
TGCATATGAAGTTATAGTAATAGATTCTACTTCAATCATTGATAAAGTGACAATTAGTTACTTCTTTGATGATCATGATAAAGCTCCTCAACCTAGCATAAAGACGTAACTTGAAGCACTTTTCCTATCATCTTAATCTCCTGCACAGACACTATCAGTAAATCCAAGCAAATTTAACTTTGTACACTTCTTGTAGAGCATCCCAAAATCTTTAGTTACTTATAATTATGAAAAAAATTCCCTTGTAGCTAAAAGATGCTTCTTTGTTGAATTCTCCATATATTTACTAATCAAACGTACAAAGTGTATAATATCAAGTCTTGGTGTAGTTAAATATATCAAACTGCCTACAATTTGCTTACAAAGGATGCTGTCAACCTTCTTCCCTTTATGATCTTTGTTTAACTTTAATCCAAACTCAACTAGTATATCCACAGGATTGCATGCTTTTATTTAAAACTTGCCCATAATCTCTCATGGTCACTTTTCTTTGGAAATAGAAATTCCAATAGTATACTAAGCTATTTCAATACCAAGAAAATTTTGCATCATACCAAGATTAGATATTTCAAATCCAACCATCATAGAGTTTAAAATCTTCAAATATAAAAATGTAATTTCTAGTGAATGTTAGATTATCTATATAAGTTAACAACAAGTATTTTCCTTCCATTTTCTACTTTAGCAGAAAGCGTGTGTTCATATGAACACTTATGAAAACCATCTTTCAAAAAATAAGCTTCAATACAACTATATCAAGCATGTAGTGCTCAATTCGTATCAAGCATGTAGTGCTTACTTTAGTCCATAAAGATCTTTTTTTAATTTATACAATTTATGTTCATAACCCTTTTTAATATGCTTGGTGTTTGATCGATAAACATATGTTCTTTCAAGTCCCAACCTAAAAAAATTGATTTCACATCCAATTGAAATATGGGCTATGAGTTTTGGGATGCCACTACAATTTTCAATTGCATTACATTGTGTCGTACAAATGGAGTAAGTACTTCACTATATTCTACACGATGTTAGTGCTTATACACTTTTGTTACTAAATGTGCCTTATGTTTATTAACTTTGATGTTTTGCTTTATTTATGTCTTATACGCCCACTTTACTGCAATTTTCTTATGGCCTTTAGGAAACTTAATCAACTCCCAGGTGTTATTTATCTTAATTATTGCAATTGCAACATTCATAGCCTTACGTCATTTTGACTTTTTGATAGCACTTTCAAAAGTTATTACGTCACAATTTGAGAATAAAGTAAAGTCAGTGATAAAAGATTCAAATTGAACAATTTTGGTTATCTCATAATTAAACATCCATGCAAGCCTTTCACATGAGTTTAGCATCCAATCTTATTTTTGCAATTTGTTTATTGGTTTTTGCTATTGCTACTATGTTTTCAAAGGTTTTAAAAGCTTCATTTTAAAGATAAGATGTTGGAATATGTTAGTGCTAATGCTAGTCTACTACTATGTCATTTTCTCCATCCAAGTTTGTTGGAATGTATTGCCAAACTACAATTTGGCACCATGGCCAGATTAAAACATCATGATTGATGAAAATTTTCTTATATTAGGATTGTACAATTTATAAGCTTTTGATTGATTACTGACACTAAGAAAATGCATTTTTATCCCTTGGAATCTAATTTCCTTCTTTTCTTATATGAAATAGAGGCATAAATAATATGTTAAAATTTTTTAAAATAATCTACTACTAGTCTTTTTCCACTCTATGATTCCTTTGATATCATATTTTTGACTGTCAAAGTTATAAGGATACATTAGATAGGTTTTTATATTATATTTTTAGATGTTTTACCTACATTTAAATATGAATTTGCCCTATTATGAGCTATTTTGGTGAATTTTTAGGTATATGTTGGATTCAAGGAGCTAAGTGCATAAAAGTAAGATTTTCATGTTAAAGGTAGAACATAAATGGTGGACCCAAATGACATCATTTATCTCTTGGATGAAAGGCCATTTTGATTCATAAAAAATTGGAAAATGGTAGAACATAAATAATGGTCCTAAATATTGTTGTTTTACCCTGCTATTTTACTTCAAAAAAGAAAAAAACAAGAATAACAGTACATGATAATGATGTTGCTTTGGTGGATTTTACGTGTAATTTTACTTCCAAAATTATGTAGTTTGATGGATATTTTGCTTGAAGAATGAAAAAACTATCCTTAACTAGGGTTATTAACCCTAATGGTCACTATATATAAGGGAAATGCTTAATTATGGTTATGTTTTCATTATTTTGAGTTTGGTTTTCCTTTCTACTTCTTTCTAAAATTGAGTACATAGGATTGAGTGATTCTAGCATAAATTTAGATAGATTTATGGAGCAAGGAATTTAACTTCGGATTTCATGTTTGACTGGTATAATATCTTGACTATTTCTTATCTTCTTATTTTCAACTTTTTATTTAATTAATAAGAATGAGTGCTATTTTTATCTTCATATTTATTGATGGATATGGAAGCTAAAATCACTTTATCTAAATTTAGGGTATTATATAGGTTTTTAATCATGTTTTATATGTATTTTATGTTGAATGGATTTTTATTTAATTAAGTGCTTAACTTATCTTTTTTTTAGACTAGCCACTTAAGTTAAATTCAATAGATAATTAAGGGACCCATGACACTAGCCCCTTAGTTGTTGAAACAATTAATTAAATGAAATAATTGAATTGGTATATGACTAAACTCTAATTCTTTTTTAGCGTTTCAAATCTAATAATCTATAATTAAGCTTCTTGTGCATATTTATTTTTAATTTAATTTATTTACATGACCAAATAGATAGATTTAAATTAAGAGAGATAGGATACTATCATAATCATTGGTTTTATCTTGCATTCGTAAAAATAGCCTAGATATATTTAAAAATCTAAATTTCCTTTTATTAGAACTTTTGCCCTGTATACTCTTTTTTAGATTAAATAGTTAGTTAATTAGGTATTATCTTTAAGTTCATAACTTTAAATTAAGGTTTTTTAGTAATTACACAACTTTTGACTTGGTACTTATAGTAGACTCCTGTGGGGATGATGCTTGGACTCATTATTTACTATGTTACTTATTAATAGGATACACTTTTCTTTAATCTTTACTTAGGAAAAGCAACCAACACAAAGTATGACTTCTGTTCAAAATATGGATGGTCCAATTGACTACTTCAAGCAAGAAATTTTTTGAAATGTCACTTCTCATTAAAATATCATTAAAAATAGTAAAATGTTTCCTTTTACAAATGCCATTTTACCGAGGTGTGAATGCTATTGTAAGTTTCTTCTTAATTCCGTGAATCTAGCAAAAATTATCAAATTCTTGTGAGTTATACTCTCCTCCATAATCAGTGAGAAGAATCTTTGTTAGGAAAATGACCTTCTTTTCAACAAATATTTTATAGCTTTTAGAGGATCTAAGAGCTTCAGATTTATCTTGTAGAAAATAGCCCTAAGTTTTTCAACTATAATTGTCAATGAAATTAATTAAATATATTTTACTTTCATTAGAAGTGGGTTTTATCATACCACAAAGATTGTAATAAACCAACTTGCAATCCTTCTTAACTCTCTATGATTTTCTCTCTGGAAACTGATCAAGAAATATTGCTAATAACACACTCTTCATAGATTTGAGAAGGAATTGTAAATTAAGGAAGACTAATCACCATATTTTTCTATTGTAATGTCTTTAATCCTTCAAATTTTAGGTGTTCATAGTGAAAACACCACAATCATCCCTCTTTTTAATCTTGTAGAAAAGCATAACTAAATAATAGTGACGTTGAGGTGCAATGGAAACATTCAATTTTTCGTCATGTTGGCTCAAGTACTTAAGCCTAATTTTTCATCAAATATTTTGTAGACACTTCCTTTGATGGTGACTTTATATACTTTCTATTTTAGTTCACCAATGCTACATAGCTCAAATATAAGATAAACATCATAGTAGAAATAACCTGAATTGGGTTGTTCATGATCTAAATTAGTATCTTTCCTTTTCCTATAAAGAAACTTTAGAATCACCACCAAACGTCATAGTATCACCAAAGGATTAATCTAATTCAGAGAATACAAACTGATCTCCATACATATGATTGCCCCATCCTATGTCTCAATACCATAATGGCAGATTTGCTAGTTTTTTAGCATTACAAGCCATCAATAAAGAGATTTCTTCATCCTTCTCCATAAACTTAGATTGTGAACCGTATACTTTAGATAAATTTACACAACATTTAGATTGATAATGTCCATATCTATGACATTAAAAGAATTCAAGTTATGATTTGTCTATTGGATTTGGATTGTTAGAAGATGAATTATTGCCACCTTGACCTCTTCATCTCCCTTAAGAACCATGAAAAGGATCACTTTTTAAGTTTCTGTGATCCTTGTATCTATGGCCTCTTCCTCTTATGTGACCTTCGTTCCTTGATTTTGAAGGAGTATTGTTGATGGAAGCCTTTAAAGCTTGCTCCTTTTGTCATATTGGATTACCTTTTACTTGAGAACCAATAATAAACCTTTTAGTTCATCTCTTAAAAGTGCATCGAGATCTTTTGAACTTTTAATGGAATAGGTCATATAAGTAAACTTTTGTGTCATTGATAGAAGGGCTTTCCTAGCTATAATATTCTTCATCTTATTGCTAGGAACACACGTTTTTTTTTTCAAATTTCCATTGTCCCAAAGTAGAACTCTAAAAAAAACTCTAATTTTATTTGAAACATTTCAAACTTCGAACAACGTGTTTGAAGCTACTACCTTTTTCCTATAATTGACCTTTAGAATTTTTTTAATAGAATCCCAAATATATTTGGAAGTGTAAGCCACCCAAGAGGGGGTGAATTAGGTATTAAAACTTTTTCGCAAATTTAAACTATCAACCTAAGTCAATTGGAAACTAGATGCAATCACTAAACCAATATTCAACCTAAGATGAAATGATAATGCAAATATCAAATTAAATGCAATAGGTTGAGTTAAGAGAAAGACACAAGGAACTTTAAAGAAGTTCACCTATCCCAAAGATAGGCTACGTCGCCTTTCCAACTACTTGTTGGATGATTCTACACTAATCAATCAAAATAAGTACAATCTTCTTTCAAGGTGAAGAGTAACCTTTACAATCTTATTTTCCAAGGGTGAAGAGTAACCCAACAACAA
>JAOXYD010125486.1:0-11101 GCA_028565735.1 Pinacopodium congolense | reverse complement strand
GAAATGCAGTCATATAGACTCAAAACCTCACATGTGCTTATGTGAAAATCCATCAAAATTTCATACATTGCCTCATCGCGTAAGCATCAAATGTTTGACTTAGTTTATGCAATCAACTACTTCAATTATTCCTCATGATTCACCTTCTACTCAAGCTACCTAATCAAAATTCAAGCATATAACTCAATCTCAGTCCAACTACTATGATAGAATAACATGGTCCAACATTCATCACAACAGTTCAAGTGCATAATTGCAAAAGTTTTTCAAAATTTGTTCAAAACTTTTCAATTCAAATTGGCCCCATCACCACACTTATAATGAACATTGTCCCTCAATGTCCAAAGACAATAAAAACACGGGTAAGGGGATGAGAATAGAAAGACTCCCTTGAATTATAGAAGTTGTATGGGGCATAACAGTATAACTTGAAGCTACCTTCTTGCGTTCCTACAGACAAAACAAGCCAACTAAAACAAGTCAAACACATTAAGAAAACGACCAAAAGATATTTACAAAATAGAAAAACAATCAAACCAAGGGATACGAATGGGGTGCCTCCTATCAAGCACTTATTTTAGGTCATAAGCTTGACTCTATGCAAGTAATGTCATCCATTGTCAAATGGATGTTTGATCCTGACAGGAAGCATGCTAAGATTAAGAGATGAGCCTGGAGCAACCTCTTTTGAAGTAGTCTCATAATCAGAATGATGCCTAATAACTTCTAGGGAGTGGAACTGCATTGTCACGCCATCATATTTCAATGTCTACTCTCGCCTATGGACATCGCCCTTCTTCCGGGAAGACCTTAGAAGTTGATTAAACGATGAGTGTGGAGGCACTGCATCTTGCTCGTCATCTTATAGGTCCTGCTTGGTTACACACAACTCTTCAAGTAATTTATTAGTTCCAACTCCTCTCTCTCCTGATCCTTTTTCTTCTCTTCTTCTTCAAGTTTCTCAAGCCTGCTAGGAAAAGGACTAAAAATGTAGTTAGTAACACTTAAAGAAATACTACTTACCTTAGGGGGTGCGTCATCCTCCTTCGCTTCCAAGAACACTTCCTTTTCTTTGTTGGGTTCATCTTACTCTTGCTGTTCTCCACCCTCTGGTGAAATTTCACATGTCATCACCCTTTACTCTTCCTCTAGTTATCTAGATGTGCTTGAGGAAACTTGGTCTTCTATGCTCACTATTACTTCAGCCAATTGGCTTACTTAATATTCTAAGTCCTTCAAGTCACCGCTCGTTTGCTGTTGGAAGTGAGGAGTCCTAGTAGCCAGACTTTCTATGATTACCTCCAATGACATCCCATCAGCTTATGAAGGCGATGTTGAAGGTAAAGATGTAGGTGAGGCATGTGGATGATGTTGAGAACATGGTGGTAGATAATCGAATCAATGCTAGTTGTTCCCATCTAAAAAATAAGGTTGCTTCTGCCACTCCGAATGGTAACTCGGAGTGTAAGCATCATACCAGTCTTGCTGGAACTCTCGAAAACCACTAAATGCATAAAACTATTGCTTATCCTATAAGGAAGAACACATATCAATAGAATGACCTGAATACGAACAAAAATCACATACCTTAGTGTCAATCAAATCTATCACTACTTGCTCGACCAAGGATGTGAGATTTCTTACTTGTTGTGCCAACTTAGAGATAGTAGTCAACTCAAACTCATCATAATGAAAATTAATGCAAGAAGAATCAGAATAAAAAGAATGCTAAAAATAAGTCATTCCTCGAAAAAGCTAAGAAATAGAAAAAAACATAGATCAAAGATAAAAAATACCAAAAAGAAACAAAAAGAAAGACAACACAAGAAATAACAAATAACACACGCCAACTCCACAGAAACGACATGAAAAATTTGATGAGCTTGTCACAAGCAATTAAATAATAAATTCCTAACTACCCAAACTATGTAGTATGGTGAACTAGGGTCGAACCACTGATAATTGGAATGTAAATGCTATTTAAAATTTTGCAAGAAAAAAAAAAGAAAACACCCTGAAGAGATGAAAGACAAAATGAGCTAAGATGCAATGAACACAAAAAAAGAGACAAACACAAAGCAAATTTAAACAAGACTAATAACAATAGCAAAGAAGTGGATTGGAGATATCTTTAGGATTTCGGGATGATCGTTGATCCTTGAATCTAACTAAGTGGTACTCTAGTTATGGTGCTAGCCTATAGGATCGAATAAACTCTCAAGCCATTAGTTCCTCTAAATTAGACAAATCTAAAAACCTCTAGAAATACCCCTATCCCCGTCTATACCCTAGGACAAGCACTCTAGATTTAATAGTGAAGACGCCTTAGGTACTAAGGAATAACTAACTTAGGCCACTTACTCATAAGCTCGGAAGATGTAACCTAAATGTATGGGACCCTAGGTTAGTTGATTAAGCATCCTAAAAAATTAATTTAACTTATTGCTACGTTCATAAATCGCTATGGACTATTACATATCACACGCTCAACCCTAGCTTTTAGAAAAGGAAATTACCTAAAGGGTGATCAAGCCAAGAGATAACTCATAATTCATGTCATTTACTCTAACTCCCAAACCAATCTAGACAACCAAGCACTAAATTAAGTATACTTCAACTTCATTCCCACAATTTTCATCCCTTCACCTTTTTAATAACTCCAAACCCTTAAGAAGAATAGCCCTACAAGATTAAGCTACCCAAAACAAAGATTAAATGAGCATAAATCATACTTAACTAAGCAAATGAAAACCTAGAAAATTTACACTAATGAAAGAAATCAAAATTCAACACGTTACCTAACTGAAACTTGAGTTAATTCAACTAATAGGCAATTATCTAGAACTTAATTAACGAAGACTTAATTTAACACTTTAAATAAAAATTCCAAATTATAAAAATTAAACAAAAATTGAAATGTTGATGAATTAAAGCTTAAGAACATACATAGAAACTAGCTACTGAACAAAGATGAACCAAACATTCTAAGGATAATTGAAACTCTATAGAAGAAAACTTTAAACAACTTAATACTTTATCAAAATAAATCTGAAATTATAAACTCAAGGATTAAACAAGATGAATAAAGGCTTGGAAATAAAAGCAACACATGAAATTAGGCCATGAAAGACATGAGATTCAGCCATGAGAAGGAATAACAAAACCGAGGCTAAAACTATCAAACATTTAGACAAAACCAAGGTTAAAACTATCAAGCATTAGATCAACATAGATGTAAAAAAATTTAATTGAAAGGAAACACATTCAGCTATGTCAAATCAAGAGTTTAAATTGACAAAATGAAAACAAAAGCAAGAAATATTTCAATGGAAGTTCAGCTGTAATTGTTAACTCATGGGAAAGGTTCTCTCCATTCTCTTGTTTGATGCATTCGGCTTCGCCATGAGTTCAAAGTCTCTAGTTGTAATTTTTTACCAAGTCCCACACCATGAGATACGTCCTTTGTGCTTAGGAAAGCTTTAATCCCATGTGTGGAGAAGAAGACAAAAATAGCCTACACTTGTTAGATGAGCTCCTCATATTATTTCTAGCCAAGCTTCATTTGTCTCCCACCTCTCTATTCAATTTCTTATTGTGTTCTTTGTGTCTAGCCATCAACTACACTTGCCAAGCTTTCACAGTAGGGCTTAATGCCTTTAATTAAAACAATTTCAAGTCTCGCCACCTTAAACGCTGCTGTTTTGTGTTCTAAAGAGGGTGAGACTAATTGGATGAGCTATTTTCGTTTTTCTTTAAGTTTAATGTCTTTTTGGAGCTTCTTGATGGAAGACCAGCATTTGTACCCTTAATTCAATTGCAAGCCTTCTCTTCATTGCTTCAAATTACTTGTAATATTCTTCTTTTCTATATAAATTTGTGTCTACTAATTAAATCTGCATCAATACATAATATAAACACAAAATAAGCATTTAGGAAATAAAATAGAGCTGAATTCATATTGAAATACATATAAAAATATCATATAATTCAACCCTATCAATACTTTAGATGAGTAGGAAGAGGCTTTAATTCTAGCTCAGGTGGCTCCTCAATTGATGGCTTTGTAAAGGCTTAATTGTCCTTTCCAAAGTGTCAAATCTCTTTCAAAGGATGTCATCCTGAAAAGAGTTTCCTTACATCCAAAGCTTCAAACACTTCAGCTATTTCATTATCATTTGGTTCAAGTGATTAAGAATGAATCAATACTTTATGCAATGAATCTAAACAAAATTCAAATGAAAGATCACTAAAGCAATGCTGAACTCCTATAAAATTGCAATAATCAATGTGCGTTGGATGCTACATTGCTTTAGTCATGTCAAACTCAATTTCTTCTTCCTAGAATCTTAGAATTAATTTACTGCCATGCACATCAATTAGTGCCATTGCTATGGCCATGAATGGCCTTCCAAGAATGATAAGCACCTTACTATCTTCTTCCATATCCAACACCAAGAAATCCACAGGAAAGATAAACTTATCAACCTAAGACATCCTCAATAATCCCACGTGGATAACTGATCGAACGATCTGCCAAGTACAATAAAACTGTTATGGGTTTTAGTTCATCCAATCATAAATTCTTGAAAATAAAGAAGGGCATCAAATTAATACTAGCAATAAGGTCTACAAGTGCTCTCTATATTTGCAAATTGCATATGGCACAAGGAATGGTAAAACTACTCGGGTCCTTTAGCATAGGTGGTAGTTTCCTTAACAGGATAACAGAACATTCTTCATTCAACTTAATAGTTTCGAATTCATCTAATTTGCTCTTCTTAAATAGAATGCCCTTTAAAAATTTAGCATTTATTGTCATTTGTGCTATGGCTTCTGCAAATGGGATGTTAACATGTAACTTCTTGAATTTTTCAACAAACTTCCCAAATTGGTTATCCAATTTTGCATTCTTTAACATTTATGGGCAAGGAACACGTGTTTGAATTTTATTTTTAGATTCAATCACCAGTTCCTTATCTTTTTCCTTCTTCTTCTTTACTGCTTCCATCACTGTTTCATCTTTTTTTTTTCATTTTCTACATCATCCTTCTTTCTATTTCTCGATTTTCTACTTCCTTACCACTCCTTAAGGTAATAGCCTTTACATGCTCTATTGGATTGGCATCAGTGGTACTTGGAAGATTACTATGAAGCCTTTCTTGTAAAATTTGAGCAATTTGGCCAACTTGAGTCTCCAGATTATTAATGGCTATTTCATGATTTTGCAAATGAGACTCATTACCTTATATAAATTTAAGCATTGTCTCCTTTAAACATGAATTTACAGGAGGAGATGGGTTTATTCTGAATCTAAATGGTGGAGCTCTTTATTGGGATATTTGGGCTGGGGGTTGGAATATATTCTGATTGTCATGCCAAGAAAAATTTGGGTTTTGAAATATATTTGCCACCATCTCTTCTATCAAATGATAGGCTTCTTCTGAAATCCTAAGCATGAAACTACCTTCAACAGCAGCATTAATAATGTATCAAGCAAAGGGTGTAAAGATTGTGTAAAAGATATCCACTTATTACCAAGTATTGAAAGCATGGCCAAGACATTTGGCCAAAATTTCCATATATCTCTCCCACGCCTCATATAAGCTCTTATTTTCATATTGGACAAATGAGCTAATTTTAGTTTTCAATTTTGCAGTCTTTACAGGAGAGAAAAAGTTAGCTAAGAACATCTTCAATAGATCATCCCATGTTGTAATGCAACTAGGTGGATGTGTATTCAACCATGCTCTAGCCTTTTCTCTAAGGAAAAATGGGAACAATTTGATTCTAATAACATCATTAGGAACTCCATTACTCTTAAAATGATCACAAATATCTAGAAAATTCTGTGAGTGTTCATTTAGATCTTCAAGAACTGATCCACAAAATTGAGAAGCTTTAACCATTGAAATAATGCTATCAGGGATTTCAAAATTGTTGGCATTGATCCTAGACTGCACAATGCTAGCATTAGGTTGCCCTCTATTTCCTAAAGCTAAATCTCTCATAGTTCAGGGTCTAACACCCTCAACAGTTCTATTTTCTATTGGTTCAGGTGGTCCATATCTGATTTAAGTGATTGATCAAAGGATTGTTCTCTAGAAGTCTCTACTACTATAAATTCAAATGTGCTAGCTTGAGTTCTTTCCTTTGCTTCCTAACTGATCACTCAAGTACCGGATCAAATTCAAGCTTCTCAGGTTTTAATCCCCGAGTATGCATACAAATTTAAAAGCAAACAAGAAATTAAACTAAAACAAAACACAATTCAAAAATAAAAACTCACAAAATAAGCTAAACATATCAATTAAAACAAATATAAACACTTTGAACAATATTAACAGCTGTAGTCTAATGTTCACAAATTCTTCCTAGTATTCAAATTATGAATAGCATCGTTCTTCGGCAAAGGTGCCAAAAAATTTGATGATTGGTTTCTATACATGCAAATTCACTTCAAATTAATTCCAAATTAATGTTCTTTTAACTCACTTTTCTCAATTCAATTCAAACCAACACTGATGGCAAGTGCACTAGTCTCAAGTAATAAAGTGGAAGTAAATTTAAGATCCAAGTATCGTTCCCACGGGGATACATTGCTAAAATTGCAAGTACTAAGGCAAATTTGGTCATAATTATCTAAAGAATCCCAATTAAACGTAAACATAAACAAGAATTACCAAACAAACTCAAAACATCCAAGTTATGCAGAATAACTTAGTTCGATAAAAAGAAGTTTTCTTAATGGTTAAAATTGGTTAGGAATTTGTTCTTCAATGACCTGAATGGATAAATGATGGATTAAGGGACTTATTTTAGGATTACTTCACTCAATCTAAGTAATGCTATGGTTAAGACAAGGCTTAATCTCTAAATACTTAAGCTAGAGTTTGTTTATGTCACAATCTTAAGCATAAGGCTTTAAAACCAAGAAGTTTAAATCCAAAAATTCCAAATCCAGATTCTGACTCTTAAGATAAATCAAAGTTTGGTTATTCAATGGTTTTAATCAGGTTGCTTAAGGATTTGTCCAATAAATTAGGTAGATTTCTCAGATCTTAACTTATTTCTTAACTTTATCATACATGTTTAGTGTAAAACAAGCATTAACCCCTTCCAAAAGCAAATAATAGCCCTTAATCTAACAAGAAAACATATTTAGCACATGCTTAAGTCATTTCAGAAAAAAATCCCAACAAAAAATAGGATCAAAGTCATATTAAGCAAGAAACAAATCAATCTCATCATATTAAGCATACTCTTGAACAAATGATAAAGAAACGTAAATTTAATAAATGAAAATCAGTTAAAGTGCATAAATTTCTGGCTTTAAACACATTTACAAGGTTAATTCATGTGTATTGAGCTTCAACAACTCCAAAATACAACTTGGATTTGGAAAACAAGATAAAAAAAAACTTGAAAAATAAGAGAAAAAAACCCTAATTTTCTCCTAAGATTTTCTCAATCTGATTTCTCTCTAATTTTATCTTTTTCTCTATCCATTCTCTACATAAATGGGTGGTTCTTTAAGCTCTTATATGTCTCAACTGCAAGTAGAGAGCAACTAGGGCAAGTTGCAGCAAGTGGAGAAGGAGATCCAACTGGAAAAGTATTGACTGCTACTTAAACCACACTTGAAAGTGGTTAAACGGCACCTGTTGAGCATCGTTGTTTTAGTCTCTGACTCGAGGGTAGAACAGCATCTGATAGGGTTGAACGGTGCCTCTCTTGACTAGCCATTTTACTCCAACACTTCGAATTTCAACAGCCTTTTCTTAGATTTTCTAAATTAAATCAACTCCTAAAATAATGTTTATTAATCAAACACATAATTAAGCCAATAAACATCAAATGTAATCAATTATACAACAATTTGGCTTAAAATGGAGGCAAATATGTTATAAAAATCAACTTTATCATTTAACAAACCATCATTAAAGGAAAATGAATTGCTATTAAGCAAAATGTCAGTGAAAAATAAAAATGACAAAGAGATCTTTGCCTTATCCTAGGACAAAGAGGTGGTTACCTAATTGTAAAGGGTATAAAGGGTCTTAAAGATGAAGAGACACAATTCTACTGAAACCATTGCCATTCGTTAGAGCTTTCATCTTGATTTTTTTAGATTTCTTCATGTTTTTAGGGTTCTAAGTTTAGTTTTACTACTGTTACATTTTCCATCCCTTTAGTTTAGTTGTTTTAAGTAATTTTAAGTTTTATTTACTACTGTTGAGCTATTCCATAGTTTTATTTTCGTATTTTCATATTCTTAAATAGTCATATTGGATGTTTTATGATTTTAGGCATTGAACCTTTTAAATATTGTATGGATTCTTGATCTTATATAAATATGTAGATTTCTTGTTATTTTTTACCCTTAATTTCATTTGTTTAAGCATGAGTTATGATTGTTTAATTTTTTAATTAATTTAAGCATGTATGTTTAATCGTTTAATTGTTTTAAGGTATTAAAGGGATGACAGGTAATTATTAATGAGAATGTAATTAGGCTTTTATTTAATTGGTGTTTCTAAGCTTGAGAATGTAATTAGGCTCTTATTGAATTGGTGTTTCTAAGCATAGGTTGAGTTGAAACTTTTGTTTAATGTCATAATTAAGGGTTATTTTTTAGGCTTGATCACCTTTTTCATAATTCCTAACTCAAACATTAGGATTAAGCTCTTGATACGTAGCAGTCATTAATAATTTCCATACATAGCGATAGTTTTGTTAGTTTTATAGGTAAACTTAAACAATTAATCTAAGGTTGAAATTCTTTCAGTTACACTTTCCAAACTTTTGTGATGGTGGCCTAAGTTAGTTGTTCCCTATTATTTAATAGTTCTACACTATTAAATTTAGAGAGTTTATTCTAGGTTATAGCAGAGTTAGGGTATTTCTAGAGCTTAATATATTTACTTATTTTGGGAAGAACATAGGATTCAAGAACTTACTTGGATCCATAGATTACCATCTTAGCTAGAACACCATTTATTTATATTCAAAGATTGATGGTTGTTTTGTAATCCCGATGATACCTTCTATCCATTTCCTTGATATTGTTATTAGTATTATCATATTTGGCATTGTTGTTTAGTTCTTTAATTGCATTAGTTACATCTTAGCTTAGTTTTCTTTAACTGTATCAGGGGCTTTTGTTTTCATTTTTCATTTAACATTCGAATAGCAATTGCATTCTAACTCCGTGTGCATCGACCCTAGCTTGCCATACTACATAGTGAGGTTCAGTTAGGATTATTACTTTGTAGTTTGCAAGAAGCTACAAAGTAGTTTTTTAATCCTTTCAAATACTTGAGTAAGTTAATAAAGATCTTCTAAAAGTGTATTTTCAAGGTTGATTAGTTATTAAAAAAATAATATTATAAGGTTTATCCTAAAACCTATTGAAAAAAGGAGTCATACAAGTGACCTTTGAGATAGTGAAATTCCTAACAAGAAGTTGGGGAGTGGATATAGGCTTAAAGTTAAATAACAAGCTATTATAAATTGATTTGTGCCCTCTCTTGCCCTATCTCTTTTATATTCAAGTTTATTTTGATGTGTATTATTTTATAATATTTATTAAATTGATTTAGTCTTTAATATAAGCTTTACAAAATTTTCTAATTAGATATAATTGACTTAGAAAATTTAGAGAACCTAATTCACCCCTCCCCCTTTTAGGTACCATTTAAGGAATAATAAGGCTCATCTCATATGAGCAGAGACTTAGTTAATTCTTTGAAAGGTAAGGTGATCAAATCCTTTACCTATTGGATGGTTGTCATTTTAACTCCTAAAAATTTAAAATTTAACCAATTAATCTCCCTTAAAATTCTAAGATCACTAGAGGTCTTATTATGATCTTTCAAGCCATTAATAATGTCAAATATGTATCAATTTCATAAGTAGACTTGTCATGCTTCGTGCATAATAAATTACATTGATGCATTAACATGCTTAATTTACCTTATTTACTTGATTTATTCCTTTATAAGGTAATTTTAACACTTGATATATTTCATGATTCGTTTGAAACATAAAGGCTCCATTTAATTCATTTCTTCTTAGTACATAAAAGAGTACATGTGCATCCCTATAATTTATAGCTTTCTTATTACTAGAGTTTTCATTTTAGGGATTCTATTAGCTGTGTGTTTATCTCCAATACTTTTAATAAGAATTGTTGTTCCTTTTCTAAAAAATGTGTCATATGTCTGCTCCTTCGACTATAAAAAAATTTCATTATAGGTTTTTAATACAAATAATCACTAAGATTGAAATGTGGAGCTATATTAATATTTTGACTCTCTTATTTAGTGTGTAATCCTAAGAGTGTTATTATGAGATATCCTCATATAGCTAGATAACTAATGTGAGAAATTTGCTCCAATACCAAATGCTAGTCCTTAGGAAACCAAGGGGGTGAACTAAGTGATTTAAAACTTTAAAGGTTATTAACTATTTTTTTCTTGTAAGTGTAAACTTATGTGTGTGGTGTTCTTAAATCTATTGCATCTACATTAATCATATCAAAGATGTAATCTTTATCTATCTAAACTAGTAGTTCTACAACCTTAAATTTATAACATTTTCACTATGTGTACATTTTTGGTGAATTTTCATAATAGACAAAATGTCCAATAGCTAGTAAACCTACAACATTGCATATAGTTTTTCATACAAGGGTTCAATACAATCTTAACATACTAAACAAAAAAATAAGAGAGCCAATTATAAGATAAGATGATACAAGACAATGTATAAAGGGTTTAGGATTCAATTAACATAAGCCCAATCCATCTAAATTATAATGATAAAAAAGGGAAAAGCAAACCCTAATATTTGTTGCATTCCTTAGGTGACTTTAAAACTTTGGATGATTTTTAAATGATTTTACTTTGAAAAACAACGAAATAAAGGCAAGTGCACCTATGGCAAAAGTAATATAATGGAGTAATTTTTAGATTCTGAGTGCCCGTTTGGATGGGCTTATTTCAGTAGAGCTTTTGTTAGTAGAGCTTTTTTCTGTAGAGCTTTTCTGAGAAGAGCTTTTTTAAAAAGACAGTTGACTGTTTGGCTGTCATTTAAAAAAGAG
>JAOXYD010125475.1:0-11101 GCA_028565735.1 Pinacopodium congolense | reverse complement strand
TTATATTGTTTTTGTCATTTAGGAAATATGGAGGCATTTTGAAGAAAAGAAGCTAAAATTTATTTTTGGACTGCTGGACTGTTGAAGTTAAAAGTATCATTTTATGCCATGTTAGTTAAATCAGTATAATGAGAATTGTAAAGTTGCATACAAGGGTGTATGTATCCTTTTGATTACGAATAGTATAAAACTTGCGAAACTCATTATATTGATGGATAACCAAAACAACCTTTAATGAAAGGGCGATTATGGTGTTAAGTTGTTATAAATGATGCATATGATGTATGTGGTATGGTAACAATTCTTAAAAGGATAAGTACTTGTATTTCATTAAATGTTTTGATGACTTTATGCGATATAGTCATATATATTTAATGAAATATTAAGTTTAATTTTGAAAATTTTAAAGACAATCTAAATATAAATTAGACATTGAGAATGCCGAATGACTTCGATAAGATCGATGTAGTAAGTTATATTTAGATTTCCTTGGTTATATGTAGGGAATGTGATTCTCTAGAAATTGGCTCTATGACTAAATTTCATATTACTATGGATTTATGTAGAAGGATTTTTGCAATATATGATATTAAATCATGCAATGTTTATTTCATCATAGTTATGTCTTGATACGATTTACCTTCTATAGTTCCAGTTAAATTGATTAACATGATTTCGTATGAGATGTGAAATGGTAAGACTTTAAAAAGAGTCAATGTTCATAATTTTGGAATGTGATGCTTAGTTGAAGCACATATGATTAACTAAGTTTAGAACTAAGTTAGATAATAGAAAATTATAAGACATCCAAAAGGTTGGATATATAGTCTTACAGACCATTGAAGAAAAATGTTTGATTCAATGAGTACTTATAAGGAGAATAGTTCTCAAGATAAGTAGTGGGAGTAAGAAGAAGTTTGAAATAGTTTAAATCTCATAACAATACATCTAAATGGAACTAGTGCCTTTATTTGATACATGTGATGTATACTTGGAAGGTTCATAGATGTTGAATAAATTCATTTTCATGAAGAATTCAAAGAGTTTGTTTTAAAGATAATTGTGGATTTATTATGTCTATAAGAAGGTTAGTGGGAGTATAGTTGTAAGTTTTAGTGGGAGTATATAATGACATTTATCTCATTAAGAACAATAATTCATATTTTCTATTGTTGAAGGTATGGAGTCCAAGAATAACTCTTAATTGGATATGAAAAGATATGAACTTAAATTCTAAGAATTAATATCTATAGAGATAGATGTAGAAGATGCTTATCTATTCTAATCCAACTACATAGATAATGAGCTAAAGGTGCTTAGCATTTGAGATGTCTAATACTTATAAAATATAAATAATGTCAATTATTTTGTATATGAGTTGATATTTAAGTTCAATGTTATAGGGTTTTAGTTTTAGTTTGATGAGAACGAAAGTCCTAATTAAGATACAATTATTTATAACAATATTAGTTGAATTAGAAATGTTCCCAGATAGCAATGATTACTAATCATGCCTTAATACTTTTTTAATTTACTGGAAATGATTATTTGGATCAAGAAGTTCTTTTATGAACTAGGTGTAGTTCCTTGCATTGTTCAAACAATAAGGTACTGAAGAACATAAGAGTCATTTGGCATGCAAAAGGAACTAAGGTCTCATAAATGATTCAAAAATATATTTATAATGATAATTAAGATATAAGTTGTAAGGTTTAAGCAAGTAGTCACTAAAGAGAATATTGTAGAATTCTCTCACTAAGCTGTTATTCTAACAGTAGAATAATCATCATATGATGACATGGTATAAGATACTTAAACGATTA
The DNA here is from genome assembly GCA_028565735.1 of Pinacopodium congolense. Taxonomy (NCBI): domain Eukaryota; kingdom Viridiplantae; phylum Streptophyta; class Magnoliopsida; order Malpighiales; family Erythroxylaceae; genus Pinacopodium; species Pinacopodium congolense. The sequence continues at coordinate 9,278 of JAOXYD010125475.1, read as the reverse complement.
GCTTAGTGCAAGTGAGATATTGTTGGTTTATGCCCTGTAACCAATCCATTGGTAGTAGAATTGTGACATATTTATTAAAGGCATTATTTATCTTATACATCATATATGTTACAATCCTTCGCTTATGACTACACCTTTGAAACCAAAACATCATATACATGTTTATTTATTAGATAGATCAATTAAATTTGTTCATCACATAGGTGATGTTCATCTTATAGATAACTTGGTTCTTATTGATACTCTTTACATTCCCAATTTTAAATTTAACCTACGCTCAGCAATATAGCCAGTATTAAGTTTGAATTTTTATCTTCACACTGCATTTTTCAAAACTTGAAGACTAATGCAGTCTTAGGGATAGGCAAGTTAGTGGAGTAGTTATATGTTTTGGACTAGATGACTTTTTCTACAGAAACGATTAGTCATTTATCTTTCCATTCATCACATATTTTTTCTAAACCATTGTCTCCTATACATGTTCATGTTGTTACTGATGTAAAATTGTGGCATCAATGTCTTGGTCATTCTTCATTTCATGTACTGAAACACATTCTTATACTCATGAATAAAAATTCTACTGTTGACTATGTTTGTGATGATTGTCCTCTTGCAAAGCAACAATAATTACCTTTTCCCACTAGCCAAAGTCATACCATTCATATTTTTAAACTTCTTTATGTTGACATTTGGGGTCCATATAGGCAGTCTTCCATTACATGTGGGTACTATGTGCTTACCTTAGTGGATGAATTTAGTAGTGCCACTTGGAATTATTTGATGCACCATAAAACACAAACTCAGACTATTTTGCGGACTTTCTATAAAATGATTTTGACTCAATTTAGTACTGCAGTGAGGGTAGTTAGGTCTGATAATGGTGCTGAATTTTTTAGTCTTGCTTGTCAACAGTTATTTAGGGATTTTAGGGTGATACATCAAAGGTCTTCTCCCTATACCCCACAAAAAATTGGGGTTGTTGAGTCCAAACATAAACACTTGTTACAAGTAGCTAAAGCTTTACTGTTTCAAGCTTACTTGTCTAGAATTTTTTGGGGTAAATCTATCTTAACTTCCACATACATTATTAACCGCTTGCTAACTTCAGTTTGAATTGGAAATCCCTATATGAAGTTCTCTTTGGCCATTAACCCTTTTATGATTTGCTTCGAGCTTTTGGTTGCTTATTCTCTACTGCCAATGTGTCTCCTTCTGAGGACAAGTTTGATAAACGTGCTTATAGATGTATAAGAAAGGTTAAAAGGCTTCTAAAATTTTTTATCTTGACTCTTAGACAACTTTCATCTCTTGAGATGTTGTTCTTCATGAAGATCACTTTCCTTACAAACTTCTTCATAACTCAGATTCTGCTCCACCTTTACCCATTGTTCCTTCTGACCTTTCTATTAATTATACTGGGTTTTCCCCTTCATCTTATCCTCCTACACCTACTGTCCTTACACCTGATTTTTCTATTTCCAATTAAGCTTTACCTACTCCACAGTTAAGATGTTCCACCTGACCTACTGTTAAACCTTCCTGAATGAATGATTTTGTCTGTCACAATGTTTTGACTACTCTTCCTTCTATTGACTCTCCTCCAGCTATTTTTTCTTCTTCCTTTTCTCCCGCATACATTTCTTTTTTTTGGTTAAATTATCAACTATTCATAAACCTAGATCTTATAGTCAGACATTATTGCATGATGACTGGGTTAAGGTTATGTAGCAAGAATTAGCTGCTTTAAAGAAGAATAGTGCTTGAGAATTAACTGTTTTACCTTAAAGGAAAAAGAAGCCTGATGGTACTGTGGATCGGTATAAGGCAAGGTTGGTCGCCAAAGGCTACAACCAGATTGAGGGGGTAGATTACACTAACATTTTTTCACCATTAGTTAAAATTGTCACTGTTAGAGTATGAGAATATTTACTAGTCTCCATGTGTTGCTCATTGTATCAATCTCATTTTAAAAGATATTGGATCTATGCCACACATTTCTAGTCTTGCTTCACGTGCATCTAATATCACAATTTTTGTGTAATCATTTGATCTTTTTATTTTGGTTAAGAAATCAAGAAGATTGGGTTGAGATAGTGCATCCTGCTACTATTAGATTTGCTACTACATTTATAACTTTAAAAAGTGTTTATGATCACAAACAAGTATTGCAGACTTTAGTGACGAGTAAACGCTTTTCGAGTCACAAATTATCAAAAAGTGAGAAAGGAAAAGAAGTGTATGCTATTGTCTTAGATAATAAATTTTGGGATGCTTGCTTAAGTGTTGTAAAGATTATGGCTCCACTGATAAGATTATTAAGGATTGTTGACTCAGATAAGAAGCCATCTTTAGGATATTTATATATATATATATATATATATATATTATGGCATGTATAGGGCTCGCAGTACAATTATGCATATTTTCAAAGGAAAGAAGAGATTATACAAGTCTTATATAGAAATTCATTCGAAATGATGGAATAAGCATCTTACACAAAGGATTCATTTGACAGCTTATTTTCTCAATCCTTACTATTTATTTAGTGAAGACGTATGCACTAATCAAATAATGAATGGTGTTTTTAATGTGATTGAACGCAAAGGTATGTTTTCTACAATAAATCAATCAAAAGCATAAAACAAAATCAGATTATATTGTGAAAGTTCAGAGAGTTTTGCCAGACCATCTACAAAGAGAGAACTTATGATAAAAAAAAATCAACCTAGTAAGTTTTCATAATTTAAGTTTCATTTTTTACTTATTAATAATAAATTTTAAAATTTTCTTGTAACTTTCAACTTAAAATACATATGAGTGGTGGAGATTATTTGGTGAAAGTGCTCCCACTTTACAAAATCTTGTTATTAGATTACTCAGTAAAATAGTTTCTGCATCAGGTTGTGAACGTAATTGGAGTGTTTTTGAACACATTCATCCTAAAAAACGAAATCGTTTAGAGCATCAAAGACTCAACGACCTTGTTTATGTTACTTATAATCTGAAGATGAAGAGAAGGGGTTTTTATTGATCAAATTTAATTTCTAAATAATTATATTTTTTATTATTAACTTTATAATTTTATTATTTATTCAGAGCGCTTAATAAGAAGAGAACAAATGATCCAATTGATATCAATTGCATTGATTATATTGATTTTTAGATCCAATAAGAAGAACCATCTCCTAATCTTGATTATAATGAACTTAAAAGTGCGGTTTATGAAGATAATGCATTTGTCACGACAAATGAATTAGGTATATCTACTAATGGTAAGTTGATATCTTATATTTAAAATATATGTTATTTTAGAAAATAATTTTTATTAGCCCTATGGCACCCAAGAGGGGATGAATTAGGTGTTTAAAACTTCTTTTGGAAATAAAACACTTTAAATACCTTAGGATCTCTAACTAAAATTCAACTCAAATCTAATGCCAAACTTTGTGTAAATATCAAGTAATAATAAAGTAAATACAAATGCTCAAATATAAACAGAGAAGGGAAGAGAAGAACACCAAGATTTATAGAGGATCGCCTACTCCAACGATAGCCTACGTCCTCTCTTCAACTACTTGTTGGAAATTCACTAACAACAATCTTGATTAAAGACCAGGAGGAACCCTTACAATAATCTTAATTCTAGGCCAAGAGGAACTTATCCAACAATCTTGATTCTAATGTCAAGAGAAACCTATACAACAATCTTGTTCTAAAGCCAAAAGGAACATATACCAATCATGTTCTAGGTTAAAAATAACCTATCAATCTTGCTTTTCACAAAGAGGGTGAAGAGTAACCCTTACAACAATCTTTTTATGGCAAAGAGGAGCCTTTACAACACAACCAAAATTGATAGCTTTTGTCCTACAAGGACAGCCCCTAATCTAAGCTCCCTTGAACTTTAAACCAAGCCTATATAGCTTATGATGTGTATAAGACACAATCTAAAGGTTTTTAATGCAAAGGGTTTCCTGATAGAGTATGCAAAAGAATCAAGAAATTGTCACGGATTTGGAATATCTATTTTAATGAGAAAATCAAAGAGTTTGATTTTATAAAAAATATGGATGAACCATGTGTGTATAAGAAAGATAGTGGGATTACAGCTATTTTCTTAATGCTATATATGGATGACATATTGCTCATAGGAAATGACACACGAATACTCAAATCTGTAAAGATTTAATTAATTAAAAACTTCTCCATGAAGGATATGGGAGAAGTAGCTCATATTTTGGCAATAAAGATCTATAACGATAAATTAAAGAAACTACTTGACTTATTGCAGTCCACCTACATAAAGAAAGTGCTAAAGAATTTTAGCATTGAGAATTTCAAGAGAAGATTCTTATCGATATTGCATAGATTTTCTCACTCTAAGAGTATGTGTCCTCAGACATAAAAAGAGAGAAATAAGATGGATTTTGTTTTATATACATCGATGATTGGATTAATCATGTATCCCAAGTGATGTGCAAGACCATATGTTTCTTATGCTTTAAGTATAACAAGTAGATATTAAGCCAATTCTAGTAAAAGTCATTGAACGACTGTTAAACACATATTAAAGTACTTAAGAAAGACTAAAGGTGTTTTCCTATTCTATAGAGGAGCTTAACTTAGAGTTCAAGGTTAGTCAAATGCCAATTTCTAGTCAGATTATGATGATAGTAGATCACAGTCAAGATACATATTTACTATTAATAGTGTTTCAATTAGTTGAAAAGGTTCCAAATAATTAACCACTGCAGATTCTACGATTAAGGCTGAGTATAATGCAGTTTTAAAGGAAGTACAGGAAGCTATTTAGATTAATAAGTTCTTTACCGAGTTTGGAGTGATTCTTACCATTGTTGATCTAATAGTATTGTATTGTGACAAAAATGATGCTATTGTTTAAGCGAAGGAACCAAGATCTCATCAGAAATTTAAATATGTACTAAGAAAGTTTAACTTGATTTAGGAGATAGTAGAGCGGAAGGATATCATGTTGGAGTAAGTTCCCACAGAAGAGAATTTGACAAATCTTCTCACTAAGCAATTGTCCTAGAAGAAGCATAATAGACATTTGAATGAACATGGTATTAGATACATAGGTGATTGACTTTAGTGAAAGTAAGAGATTGTTAGTTTACCCTTTCAACCAATCTATTGGTTGTAATTACATGTTTAAAATTGTAAATTTATATCTAATAAAAGGCACTCTTTATCTTTATGTATTTTGTTAATTATTTTAATAATTAATAATAAAGATAAAATTCTTAGAATAATTATTATACAATTAGAAATTATAATGAGATTATAATTATAAGATTTATATTTTATTTTTATATTATTCCTAAAATGTTCCTAGACATAATTTCATTAAGACGACATATTAATGAAGTCGTTAAATTAGTACACGTTATATTTCCTTTTTAAGAAAAAAGTAATCGATCTTATAGGTTAGAGTGTGAAGACGCTTAAACAAAAGTTTAGGGTGCTTATTAGAGAATAAGTTTATTGAACTAACTCAATTTGAGGATCTCGAATGGAACATTACTTGTGTATCTCTAGATTTTCTCATTATGATGGTTATATAATTGATTCTTAGATTTAAGATTACTAAATTTATCTCATATATGAATTACTATGTTTTAAAGCTATTTATGGTTGAATTTCTATAGTAGATTCGTTGATAATATTTAAATGTAATATAAACTATAGGGAGATAGTTAAGTAAATATAGGATTTGTTACCTTAAATTAATTATAAAGAATGTTCTACTATTCTTGATTAATATAGAATTTTCTTGTAAGAGTGAATTGAAATTTGAAAAGACATTTTCAAATATCAATTATAAATTATTTACTAATTAGCCAGAATGAACTTGATTGGATTATATAGAATAGAAATTAATTTCATACTTTATTTCCACTTGAAATTTTAGATGACAAAAGGATCAAATTATACATTATAATCATGTATGGAAAGGTTAAGTCAAACTACTTTAATATTCCTAATATTTATATGGTCGTAACTTATTATTAGATGTCAATTTTTATTTATATTTTTAAATTGGTTAATTGAAGAATTAAAGATAAATTAAAAGGAGTTTTAATTTATTTAATTTTAATTATAAATTTTAATTCTAATTTATGATGATTGTCAATATATTAGGAACCTAATAGATCACGTATATATATTTATTTAAGGAGAAAAATCTAATTAAGTTGAATTTAATTGTAAAGTTTAAGAAACTTTAAGGTCAAATATGAAATAATTTGTTTCAATTAAAATTAAATTATAATTATAATTAAAGTTACATTGTATTTATAATTTATATTTAATTTTAATATTAAGAAAAATATGATTTTTCTTATATATAAGACAGAAACCCTAGGGTTACTAACACAACTCTTTTCTTCTTCTTGAAAATAGGTTTTGAGTTCTCGTTCAGTGAACCTTTACATACTATTATAAGCTAGATATTTGAATAGTTGTGGTTGACAGTTTTATGAAGAAAACAAATCCAGCAAGAAAAGTAATAATTTGGTTTATCTAAAACCTTTTATTTTCTTATTTTTTATTCCAGTTAAATTTTGATAATTTGATCCTAACTGACACTTGAAATTAATTCTGCTGCGCTCTCGATTAGAGCAGGGTTAAGTTTTCCAACATCATAGATCGACATATAAATTCTATTTTTGCTTTTTGCTAGATTTTCAAGATTTGTGGTCATAATAACTTGTAGCTACCTTTAATTCCATATAAAAAGGGAAATTCTCCACCTAAAAATAAATGCATACTCATCGATAGCTGGATTATAGATTTGCATGTTCAATTTCATTGTTTTGCCTTATGATATTGATTAAGAATATTTTGGAACATAATAAGTTTGAGAAATTATTATCTGATGCTTGTATAGTGCCTCCACTTTTAGGGAGGACACACGAAAGAATGTTTATCTTAGCCATTTACACTTGGTAACTAGTCTCATTTGTCTTGACATCTTTGACCTGAAAAAGGAAGAGATGAACTTATTAATCTTTTTTTCCCTTGCTACCGAGAAGTAGAGAAAACAAATTGAGATATCGCACTATGACCTTGCATGAGAAATTAATAGTTTTTTTTTCTACTTTGGCTCATATAAGTTATTTGCAATAGTATAAAAAATTTAAGAGTAGATGTTATACTCAGTTTCTTAACAGCTATACTTATGCATTGATATGCCTGGGAAGGTAAGTGTTAAGGTCTAAGTAATTTAATGTTTCAAATTGAGGTTTTTGATGCCCTTCCTCCTCATGAAATCTAGTGAGTGAATATATACATATATTGGGATAATATCATTTCAAACAAGACATTCAAGGTTTTAATAGGAATGATATAAGCCAATTCACAGTGTGTTTAGTATGCTTTGTTAAGAAGATTTTCTTGGATATGAGATGGTAGAAATATGAGTGATTTTATAAACCTCCATCCTATACTAAAAAAATAGAGTGATTGGTGATAAAGATGTTGTAGGACATGCTTTTATCAAATAAATTCACATGATTACATCAATTTAAATGTAAGCAGCTAGGCCTCATAGCATTGGCTTACTCCACGTCACTAATATGGCCAAACGCAGTTGGGAAGGAACATGGTGTGGGTGAGTTGTCAAAAGTGATACTTCAACATGATCCTTATCTTCCTCATGCATTATGTAAATATGTTTCTTCTATCCTAGCTATCATTCCTCAGTTTGTTTTTGAATTGTAATTAGAAGTGCTAGTTGTTATGTTTGTAAGATTGTAACGGTATGGAATGGAGAGCACGATTACTGGTGCATTGAATGCTCTTCTGGTATTAGAAAGTGATGAAGGAACATCAATGGGAGGAAGCAGTAGCAAGGCTACTGGAATTTTTAGTCAAAATTTGCTCTCTTGACACAAACCCAATACCTATTAGATTCGCAAACCCAAGTACAACAAGCAAGATTGTTGATGACATTAGCTCTTGGTGACTTGCTCTGGAATGGAAGTCTGGCTCAAGTTGCTGACGTAGTTTCAGATTGTTGTGCTCTTGTTAATATACTCAAACAACCTCTATAGTAAATGAAAGTTGTAGCATGAAAGGGAAGCAAAGGAGTGTGAGGCCTCATGCTCGAACTGCAGCCCTAAAAATAATTAAAAATTTATATGAGATGTTATGTGTATTGTCACATATTTTTTATTGATCAATGTCTAATTACGAGGTTCAATTTGAATGTTTTTAAAAGATTAGAAATTAATTTAAAATTTTTATAAGAATTAGGTTTGATTTAATACTCTGAACTATTAAGATCTAACCTATATTCAAATGTTAATGTAGAATTCATATGAACTTTTTTACCAAAAAAAAATTATGACGAAATGTTAGGTTCGCTATGGCACTAAGGGGGTGAATTAAAGTTTAGAAATTCTTATATAAATATAATAAATACTGAATGTGGAAGTATAAAAAAATTCACTTAATCAGATCGAATGTAATAATATAAGTGTGGAAAAATAATAGAGTAGAGAAAGAAAGAAGTACAATGTGATTTATTCTGGTTCAGAGCTTTCTACTTGCTCCTAATCCAGTTCTCAACCCCATCGTTAAGATTTTGTTCTTATTGAACTTTCAACAAGAATACAACGATCAATACAATCCATTTTACAAGCTAAAGGATAACCTTTTACTCACTTCTTTATCCTAGGCTTAAGAATAACCTCTCACGTTTTATTGACAATAATACACTAAAAATTTCCATTAACTTGATTTCACTTGGTAAATGAAAAGAGGCTTTTTAAAAGAATGATGCACTAAAGAGAAATATGCAAAAATCCTTCACACAAACTCAAAACTCAAGAGTAAACGATTAATATTCAAAAAGAAATTCACATGAATATTTGATAAAAAAATGACCAAAACACTTTCAAATAATAAACCTTTTACAAGACCTAAGTAAAAGCTTGTGTATATGCTCACTTTTTCTATGTTGAAAGACCCTTACTAACAGAACAAAGAGATTGGCTATTTATACTCGTTGTTTTCTACTTATCTGTTGTACAACAGTATTATTACTGTTGTCTAACGAGCAAAACACAATGTTCCAATAGTTAATGTGTAAGTCCTATGGCACCCAAGAGGGGGGGTGAATTGGGTATTAAAAACTTTTTGGAAATTCAAAACTATCAACTTAATTCAATTTGAAAACTAAATGCAATCACTAAACCAATATTCAACTTAATATGAAATGTTAATGCAAATATCAAATTTAATGCAATAAGGGA
>JAOXYD010125465.1:0-11102 GCA_028565735.1 Pinacopodium congolense | reverse complement strand
CTCAAACCATTAGTGATTAATCATGTTTTGTTATCATCAAAACCAAGATTGGAACCTCCCTTGGTTCAACAATTTTATTGCATTTAGGTTAAGTTACTGTTTAGGAATTACATATATAACTAAATCAATTTAGATGGTTAGTTTAAAATTTTTAAAACGCATAATTCATCCATTCTTAAGTGTCAATACAGGCTTACAATATCAAAACAACCCAATTCAAAAAATCATATAAATTAAAAAAATTATTAAAAGAAACTATATAATTTAAAATAAATTTCATAACATATTATTTTAATTTTAAAAATAATTTGTAAAATAAAAAATATATATTTATATAAATCTCTTTCTATTTTTATTTTAAAAAATATAAACTAAAATAAGAACAAAATAAATACATTTTTCAATAAGAATTTTCAAAAAATCACAATAATGAAATTTTAAAAAAATAAAAATAAATAAGCCCTAATCCATCCACCTTAACTTGTTTGCATGGATCGTCTTTTATCAACATTTGTAACAGAAAAAGCAGCAAAAGACAGATTAAGAAGGGAGTTCGAAAGAATTTTGGATAAATACCATAATTTCTCAAATAAAATTCTTAAAATCATTTTTGTGGAAAGAGGAAAACGACAAGGGAGCGAAACTACTTTCAAGGCTGACAGGTTAAACGGTTAGCGGGAGACAGGCAACTGGCGGCCAATAGATTCGCACCCCAATCTAGAAAGTGAAAACAAGCTTCCTTGAGATCACGTGCCACTACACGTGCTCCCCCTCCTCCAAAGTCCAAACCCAATCCTTAAACCCTTCTTTATCCCCAAACCTCCTCACATTCTAGGCTGGACCCACGAGCCACCATGTCTCTCTTCCTCAGAACCGTCCCTGTGCTTACACTCCGGCTAAGACCCTCTCAACCACTCCACACCATCTTTATCGACACAAACATCGTAAAACCTAACTGCAGAAACCGAAGGAGTCTTTCCTCTGTCTCTGCTTCCACTGAGACCGTTCCCAGGTTGTCCCCTGCTTCTTTCAAGGACACTCTCCATTGGGTCTCTCGTACCGGGTTTTGCGGAGACTTGTCGGCCGACGACGTGGGAACACGTGTTCGCCTTTGCGGCTGGGTTGCTCTTCACCGCGTCCACGGCGGGCTAACTTTTCTCAACCTCAGAGACCACACTGGCATTGTCCAGGTATATAAATATGTACAAACAAGTCAAGATGATGTGTACATGTGCAGCTTTGGGTTTGTTTTATGATCCCGTAATTGCAAGGTTTTGGAAAAGTTGTGACCTTGGTTTTGCTAATTTGGCTATGCCTTGCTTTGGTATTGAATGTTGATAATTGGAATCATAGGTTACAACGCTTCCTGACGAGTTTCCTGAGGCTCATTTGATTGTAAATGACTTGAGGTTGGAGTATGTAGTTGCTGTGGAAGGTGTGGTTCGTCCTCGCCCAACCGAGTCTGTGAATAAGAAAATGAGAACTGGCTTTATAGAGGTGGTGTTTTGGTTCTTCTTTGTATATTCCTTGTTTATAGGCGATGGTAATTTTGTGCCATTTTTCGTGAATTGTTGACGTGATGATCTCTTACTGGCAGATTGCTGGAGAGCATGTTCAAGTATTGAATGAAGTAAGGACAAAGTTGCCTTTTTTAGTTACCACTGTAAATGATGCCAAGGATTCTGTCAAAGAAGAGATTCGTTTGAGGTAAAAATAAAGGAACTTTGGGTTACCAAGTTATGATGGACGCCATGTAATATGGACGGTTTGCTTGTGGTATAATGTCAATTTCGTATAGACATACGCGGGAAGGGATATATTTCTATTTACTGGATTCTTAAAAAGCAATATCTACTAGAACAACGGTAAATGCAGCAACAGCGCCTTATGTTTCTTCTGATCAATTACTGCCAATTTCCTTACTCAGTTCTTAATAATTTCCTTTAGGCACTTGAACTGGTTGAAAATACGACTTTTATACAAATTCTTGACAGAATGCACCACTTGTTATGTAAATTTTAGATGATTTCTACATGCCATCATTTATATCACTCAGGAGACTTTCAATGTTAACTGCTATTCTTTTCAAATGTGAGGCAGTAAACCTAGGTATTTTGTATTTTGCAACTCCATAGTTAAAGATTGCTTTATGCTTTAGTAGTCATTATTGTTTGTTACTTGCTGAAATCATTGAAGAGTTAAGTATCTTTTCATCTTTATCAATGTTGTCTGTAGTTCTCATGTCTCCTCCTTGGCTGAACTGAAAATTTCTTAATACCGAGTTATTTCACTGTTGATTTATTTATTACCCTATTGACAGTAAACTAAATGCGAGGTTGTGTACATCTTACAGATATCGATGCCTTGATTTACGGCGGCAACAAATGAATTCTAATATAATTCTGCGACACAGGGTGGTGAAACTGATTCGAAGATATCTAGAAGATGTACATGGCTTTGTGGAGGTAGATCATTACTTTCCTCCATTTTCCACATACTTTCTGTGTGATTCAACAGTTTTTCAGGGTGGTCAAATGAGTTTAAGAAAAATTTGCTAGTATGATGATTTTAAGCAATAGCTTATGTTTTCCTTAGTAAGGAAAAGGATTAGTTTTTGACTATAGTGGGGAAAGTTATTTATTTATTTATTTATTTGATTTCTCTTATCGGTAATCATTATTTTAATAAATATCTGAACATTTTCTTTACACAAGCAAACAAAAAATAATTGCACTTTAGCAACTAAAATTGAGCATGCACTTACTGACTTTTCTTCTAGTTGCATTATGGATTTTTCTTTTTAGATTCATGTTTGTACTGTATTTTGATACAACTCTTGTTGTCGTTATAAGGTAGATTGAGACTCCAATTCTTTCTCGATCTACTCCAGAAGGTGCCCGGGATTATCTGGTGCCCTCAAGAATTCAGGTAATTGGTATTTCAATTCCCCTTGATTATTTTCCATCCTTTTGTGATATCACTATATGTCTTCTTGAATTCAGCAACATTTGCATCTCAAGTTATGCCAATTTTATGTGGCTAACTCATGAAATCAAAATCTGCTTAAATGTGATATCCTTCAAACTACAAATTGTTAAACTTGGAACTCCTGTTGCAATTCATTAACTCATTTTTCCCATTCCTTAAATAAGTGAAGACGATACGACAAGTTCCAGAACAGGATTCTTCCTAACATATTTAGTTGCTGGAATTTTTTGGTAGCTTTATGTATCATAAATCCCTTTTTGTAGAGAAATACACTTTGCTCGAAGCATAGATCCTTGTAGTTAATTATTGCTTGGGATACATTCTTCATGGCTTGCTGCTCTAATTCTCTAATGTCTATTTTGAAGCCAGGAACATTCTATGCTTTGCCTCAGAGTCCACAACTTTTCAAGCAAATGTTGATGGTTTCTTCTTTTGACAGATATTATCAAATAGCAAGGTAATTTTTTCATCTTCTCCATCTGAGCTCACTGCTGTTTCTTTATGATCATTTTGCTTTTCAATTATCATCATGCTTCAATCCTTATTTGCCTTTAAGTTGCCTATAATTTTTGTGATGTGTCAGTGGATGTTTGGAATAGTTTTTGCGAAATGGTTGGTTGAAACTGTATGAACTTGGCTTACCATGTTGATGCTACATTTGCAGTTACTTTTCTTTTTCTGTAGGTGCTTTAGAGATGAAGATCTTAGAGCTGATAGACAACCTGAGTTCACTCAGTTAGATATGGAACTGGCATTTACTCCACTAGAGGACATGCTAAGGCTTAACGAAGATATGATACGCAAGGTTAAATAATTTTCTTTTATATGGTTCATAACATCAACAGCTGGCTATTGATCAAATATGTCAAATAAGCTGTAAAGTGGACAATAAAAAGGTGGCATCTAATTTTCTCATTGCTCACTGCTAATTATTCTCGAGATAGTTTCATACATCTATGAAGCTGGGTCAGGTTAGAGACACTTAAAGAAAACACTCATCAACCTCAGAAAACTATTGTCCTCAGTTTGTTACCTTTTTTTTGGGATAAAATGGCTTAACATTTGATTTAAGTTGCTCTGGACAATTCATTTCTGCATAGTTGCATCTTAGAGGCTTCAAGTCAAGTGAATTTATTGATAGCCACATCAAACTATTGGTCACACAGTCAGAGAACATACAGGCTAATTCTAAACAGCTTACATGCAATCTTAGTACATGTTTTGTGTCAAAAATTTTATGTTTATATTTATGTGAAAAATTTAATGTTTGGGGCAGGTTTTTGCAGAAATTAAAGGCATCCAGCTGCCAACCCCATTCCCAAGGCTTACGTACACAGAAGCAATGAGTAAATATGGTTCAGACAGGCCAGACACTAGATTTGATCTTGAGTTGCAAGAGGTAATGTTCTATCCATGATGTGTATGCATGCCTAGGGGTTGGTGGCGTTTGAGTGCTGTTAATGTGATGATAGATCTGATGGGCGCAGCCCATTATTTTGTGTATAAACTATGCAACTAAGAAAAGAAGTACTCTATTTTTATTGCTAGTTGCTACTACCCCATGAGAAATTGTATTTATCATCTTATTGGTCAAGAAATATTTGGCTGGTTCAATTTTTTGCTATTTTATTTTATAAGAAAAACAAGATTTGAATTTGTTATTTGCTACTTTTAGTTATGCTCTTTCTGCTGTCAAAATATCTTTACGTGCCAGTGAAAAGTTTATAGGCTTTATGAGGTACTACCTTTTTGTTATTTTGCATGATTAGTTAATATGTTTTCGGCATAGGAAGTGGATTAGTTTCTAAACTCTGAAAATTTCCTTTGTTATTGTTTCCATACCAGGCTGTCTGCCAAATCTAAACCTTGAATTTAGCATTTCATTTTTGAGAACAGATGGTCATTATTTAAATGAATGAGTGAAGAGTTATGAATGAGTCTTACTTTCTTCTACTCAGATGTTAAATTCTTGATGTCGATTAGATGTTAGGCTGATGTTCATGTGGATCCTTGGTTTATGTCCGACTTGACATTTTAGAATTATATCGAGCTTTCTTTGTGTATGCTCTTTGGGAAACTTGTCACTGTTCTTATAGTGAAATACTTGCAAATCTCTAATGCTACAACGCATCTCCTAATCATAAGCTACATGCTTTAATTCAGCTGTTCAAGAAGGTTTCTTCAATTATGTGCAGGTGTCTGATTTATTTGCAGACTCCCCTTTCAGGGTGTTTTCTGATAGCTTGAAAAGCGATGGAATTGTCAAAGTGTTGTGTGTGCCCTCAGGTGCCAAAACTTACTCGAACACAGCTCTTAAGAAGGGAGATATATACAATGAAACAACCAAATCTGGAGCCAAGGGTTTACCTTTCCTAAAGGTCTTGAATAACGGTAAATATTATTTTTTTTGTTAAATTTTCTGAAATTTTTGGCACTGAAGATCATGATATAGCTATTTTTGAAGTTTCACTATAGTTTCAAATTTTTGTAGGTGATGTGGAGGGGATTCCTGCGTTGGTTTCAAGTCTGGATCCAACATCTAAAGACCAGCTGCTGAGACGATGCTCTGCAGGACCTGGAGATCTTATTTTGTTTGCTGTGGGTCATCCTGCGGTGGTTAATAAAACTTTAGACAGACTAAGAGTATTTGTCGCCAATGAACTGGGTTTAATTGACCATGTATGTGTCTTGAACTTCCTGAATTGTACATCATGTATGATTGCTTTTTTTCCTTTCTTCTTTTCATTCTGTTCTTTGACAGTGATAAACTTATTTTGTCAACACCAAATATTTTAGTCCAGGCATTCAATATTGTGGGTTACGGATTTCCCAATGTTCGAGTGGAATGATACAGAGCAGAGGCTTGAGGTCTGCATCAGATTTTTCCTCTCTGTTTTGTCTTTTTTTTTTATTATTTAAATAAGTTATCTGCCTTTTGATGAAAAGTCCATTATAGATAGAGTATGTACTGAGGTATATATTGTATCGGGGTATTGTAATAGACTTAACATCGCACCAGTTTGTCTGCATACTTGCAGTTTCATTCTTCATATATAGAATAATTAAGGAAAAGGAGAACTTCCTATCATTCTTCCATCCTGTATAGTTTTCTATGTAATTTCAGTACTAAAGAACTTTGAAATGTTGATTGGATATCCTTCTTTCAGTCTTTGGTACATGGTGTTTAACGGATAGCTTTCTTTAATTAATTTGGACTCCCAAGATTTTTTGTTTAGGGATCATTTGTGTGGCTAATTATTGGTATCAGCAACTTTGGTTGAATTATGGTTAATCTATTACCCTGCGTGTTTGATTATTTGATATTGCCATCTTGCAGGCATTACATCATCCCTTTACTGCACCCAACCCTCAAGACATGGAGGATCTTCCCTCAGCTCGTGCACTTGCTTATGACATGGTCTATAATGGTGTTGAGGTAGTTTTCAATTTTCTTCTGAGCTCCTTGAACTTTAGTACAATAAGCTAGTAAACAAGGCATTCTTTAATTTTTATTGTTTTGCTACCAGATTGGTGGGGGAAGCTTGAGAATTTATAAGCGTGAGGTCCAACAGAAGGTTCTGGAAATTATTGGCATTTCACCTGAACAGGTAACAGAAGGGCCTAAGCTATCTGCTCCCGTATTTTTTAAATGTCAAGATATTGCTCTATTTCTCATTTTGCGATCTTCAAGATGCACTCTCATTCTTTCAATTGGATGACGGTGCTGTTAGTTACTCCGGCAATTTCTTTTGTTGTGAGACCTCGCATAGAGTAATCTTCAAATTCTGTCCATAGTTTGCAGAAAGGCTCCGTTTCATGGATACCTCATAAACTTGTTTCCTGGCAGAACTTCGGAATTGCTTTCTCTTAACATTTCCAGCCCATTGTCCAATTAAGTGTTTTATTTATTTGATGCAAGTCTGCAAATTCCTTGGGGGCTAATTATTGTTGAAATCAACATGTGCAAATTGTATTTACAAATTAAGTATTTGGTAGTTTAAACCACCATCCTACTCAAAGCCCCTTGTGCAACTCCAGTAATATTTTTAAGTATTACTGGAAATATTCATGAAGTCCTCCTACATTGTCTATATTATATATATTCATGAAGTATTACTGGAAATATTCATGAAGTATTAAAGGCTTTATATTATATATATTCATGAAGTCCTTCTACATTGTCTGCAGGCAGAAGCAAAGTTTGGCTATCTTCTGGAGGCTTTTGACATGGGTGCTCCTCCGCATGGTTTGAACTCTTCCATCTTAATAGGACGATTAGCATAAAGTTGCTCTATTTAGTGTTCAGAATGTTGAGTTGACTTGGTTTATTTGTACAACAGGTGGGATTGCATATGGGCTGGATAGATTGGTTATGTTGTTGGCTGGAGCTAATTCTATCAGGGATGTCATAGCTTTCCCAAAGACAACAACTGCTCAATGTGCCCTTACTCGTGCACCATCAGAAGTGGGTCCTCAACAGCTCAAAGAGCTGTCCTTTCAAATTCAGCAGTAATCTGAACTACTGAGGTCAAGTTAATTGCCGTGTTTATATTTATATTTTACGCTGTCAGCGTAATTTTGGTTTCTGGTGAATTATTCGAACAAAAGAACAATAAATAGTGTAACTTGAGAGAGCAGGCATTCCTATTTGGTGTAACATGGAACTGCGCCTTCTTATTTAGGTAGGTGGCTTAATATAAAATTACACTACTGATATCTTAAAAAATATTAAGAGTTAAATTAAATTATTTTTCAAACATTAAAAGAATAAATTTTATCTTTATCTTTTGGGCTTTGCTTTAATTTATAGCTTTGTTTTAATTTATACTTTTGATTTTTCTTTGTTGGTTCGGCTTATTTATCTTTTGGGCTTTGTTTTAATTTATAGCTTTGTTTTAATTTATACTTTTGATTTTTCTTTGTTGGTTCGGCAACAAATTCGAGTATTAGAGTGATATTTTGGAAAAATACTATGCAAGTACTCTTCATTTCATCCAAAAATTGACAGTGCCGTTCAGTCCCGTCAAAATCCCTCCCTATAAGGACAAAATTTACGAACATTTAACATCAAGTAACAACAATTCATGTAAAGCTCACATATTTTTGGTTGGCTTGACTTATTTTCTATAAAAATTTAAAAAAAAAAAAGAAGAGAAGAAAGCAACTTACGGCCACATAAGAAAGAAGGCAACCTATGGCCACATCTTATTCCCTTAGCCTCTTCCATTCATTTATATGTCCTCCAAGGATTTAATTCCTCTCCGTCAGCTCAAAACGTCTATTCTTGAGGTGAGTCATTTCTTAGAGCACGTTTGGTATTATTTTTTATTTTTTATTTTTATTTTTATTTTTGTATATATGTATTGGTTTTTGTGTTATTTGTATTAATTTTTGTGTTATTTTTTGAATTTCTGTGCTGTATTATTATGTTATTTTTTTCAGTTTATGTGTTATTTTTATTGGTTTCTGTATTTATAAAAACAAGAAATAAAAACTAAAAACAACAGTGAAACCAAACAAGGCCTTAGCTTTTTCTTTTTTTTTCCTGGGTTGTCAAAATTCCCTTCTAGTTCAAGTACAATGGAGTAGGAATGAGTAAAAGTTACATGCAGTAAAAAAAGATGATAAACTTTTTCATATTTTCTCAGTTAATTGATCAATTTTTAAAATTTTTAATTGAATAATTAATATTTGAAAAGTTATTAATTAAGTTAAAAAAGTTGACGATATTAGTTGGAAGTTGACGACTCTGACTCGGTTACACGACCTAACCTGACCCAACCCGATAACCTTGATTCGACTTGACACATTTTAATCTTTTAACTTCTTTTGATTAATTTTTTAAACGTTAATCACTTAATTGAAAAAAATTTTAAAACTTAGTCACTTAACTGAAAAAATGTAAAAAAGATTAGATTAATAACCTATTTAAAATTTTTTAACATAAATGCATCTCATAAATGAATATTTTTACATAATATTTAAAAATACAATTAAAGTATTTAATTGTTATTAAATAAAAATAATTTTAATAATTTTAAAAATGTATTTTTATAATAATTCATATAAAATAATAAGTATAATTCATATTAGAAGATTAAGACCATAATTATTAGTAAAATTATTTTAAGTAACTTTTATAATATTTTTAAAATAGTTTTTTATTGAATCTTTATATAATTTTAAGATCAATTTTTATATTTTAAAACTTACTTTTAAAATTAAATTTATGTATAAATTTATTTTTAAATCTCTAACTCTTTAATTTTGGAACTTACTCATATAAAAAAATAAATTTGAGGAAATTCGAAATGATTTTAAATCTTTTGATTTATAAAAGTAAAAAAAATCTATAAAATTTATATTTATTAAGTTCTATTTTAAATTTCAATATAAATTTTTTTAAGTATATATAAAAGAGAATATAAGTTTTAATTTACAAAATTAAATAAAATTTATAAGCCTTTTATAAATATAAGGGTTAATAGTAAAAAATTAAGGGGTTATAAATTTGAGGAAGTTCCTCAAATTTGTTGTTTATATATATTTTAAGTGAATTTAAATATTTTAATTTATAAAAGTAAAAAAATTGTATTATCAATGATAAAACCTTTAAATTTCCTTAATTTATTTTTTATATAAGTAAGTTCAAAAATTAAAGAGTTAGAAATTTAAAGATAAATTTATAAATAAAATTTAATTTTAAAAGTGAGTTTAAAATAAAAATTGAACTTGAATTTTATAAAAATTCAGTAAAAATCTATCTTAAAATTATTCTAAAAGTCACTTAAAATAATTTTACTAATAATTATTGCCTTGATTTTCTATTGTGAATTATACTTTTTATTTTACAAGCATTATTATAAGAATATATTTTAAAATTTATTAATATTATTTTTATTTAATAATAATTAAATAATTTGATTGTTTTTTTAAATATTATGCAAAAATTATTTTTATTTAATAATCATTAAGTACTTTAATTGTATTTTTAAATATTATAAAAATATTCATTTATGAGATGAATCTATGTTAAAAATTTTAAAATATGTTATTAATCTAATATTTTATATTTTTAGTTAATTAAATAAAATTTAAAATTTTTAAAATTGAGTAATTAACATTTAAAAAATTAACTGGAGGAGGTAAAAAAGTTAAAATGAGTCAAACCGGATTTGAGTTATTAAGTCGGGCCATGTTAAATTGCGTCACCATGTCAGTGCCATTGACTTTTAACTAATGGCTTCAACCTTTTCAACATAAGTATTTAACTTTTTAAACGTTAATTATCATATTAAAAATTTTAAAAGCTTAATTAACTGAAAAAAATGTGAAAAAGTTAATTACATTTTTTACTTTTTATTGCTCACCTTATTTAAAAGATTGGAGTATCTATTCATGGGCTGAGTATACGTAGACGCCAGGCCCTGTTAATCATTTAAAGTTTTAACATTAGGCAGCACAAGATCCAGATCTCAATCAAATCAAGTTTATATATTTAAACTATATTTTATTTCAACTTTAATATAAAACATTTTAATTTAAAATTATCAAATTAATTGAGTTAATGAAACGTGTTTTACTTACACGTCATTAGGAGTGAGTTATATGGGTAATATTATAATAATTATATTATTTAAAATTTTGTTTAATGTAATATATAAAAGTTATATTATTTAAAAGTTTTTTCGAAAATATATTATTTAAAAGTTAATGTGATAAACTAAATGCCTTTTTTATATAAATTTTTATAACTTAATTTCATTAAAATATGATCTCAATTATATTTGACATCATTACGAGGGTAATGATAGAGAAGTTTAGGAATAAAAAATTGCAAACTTTATATTATAGATGTACTAAAATTAATGTTGGTTTGACTTAATTTTTATTATTAATTTTATATATTTTCATTGATTTATTTATTCATTACTTTTTATTGTATTTACATGTTATTTTTTTAATTTTTATATCTAAAAAATAAAAACATAAAATAAAATTTAAAATATGAAAAAACAAACTCTAAATTGAGAAAGTACACACGACTATAGGATTTACCCCCTGTTTGGAACAAATGAATGTAGAATTTGAAATTCATTAGCAAATGAATTCCA
>JAOXYD010125445.1:0-11102 GCA_028565735.1 Pinacopodium congolense | reverse complement strand
ATCTTTATCAATGCTTGAAAGGCCTGTCTCACATTTGCATGACATTTTTATATGATCATTTGCATACAGGATTTGAATTATGGTTTTAGTGATCAATTGAATTTGAATATGACATTAACTCTTTAATAATTGAATTAGAAAGGCATATAAGCTAAATGTTGTATAACCAAGAAGTAATGTGATGAATTGTATTAGTTTATGCTTCTTAATGATTTTAAGTGAATTAAAATGTTGATTGAAATTTTTTAAGTATGTTTGAATATAATTATGATGTGAATTTTGGTTTATAAAGTGTTTGAAAAAGTTTTAAAGATGTTTAAGAATGAAAAGTTTTCATAGTCAAGGATAATTCTTAGGTTCGTGTTAATTAAAATGTTTTGATGATTCAAAAATCCTTGAATTTTATTTTAAAACTTGGCTAATCCTTTGATTGATGTTAGGAAATTTTTAAGCATGTTTTGGATTTGGTTTTTTTTTTCTTTCATATTTGGTGTTTTCCTAGAGCTAAATGGTAGGTTAATGGGAGCTATACGATGGGTTTTAGGGTGTCATATAACCCCTATTTCCCAGCAAGCTATACAGGGAATTGTAGGGTTTCGTATAACCCTTGTTTCTCAGTAAGAAGCTATACAATAAGTAAAAGGTAGCCATACAACTTTCCAGGAATCGCCGTATACTTCCATAATAACATAATAGCTAGTTTCTTTTTCGACTTTTCAACGGTATTTTGATCCCAAACGGCTATTTCTTATTTCTACCATCTCCAACTCCTTTTTAATACTATATATATCATTCCTAAGTATTTCAAACAATTCTTGATGCTCTAAAAACAAGCCTTTAAGGTCAAAATCTCTCCAACTCTCAAAATGACACTATTTCTGCACTGTCTTCATTAAATATCAATTTTATTATTTTAAATCAATTTCTAGTGCTATAAAATTATTTTTTTAGTTTGATTAGATATATATGACTTTCATTGAGCTTTATTTTGAAATTTTAATTTATTAACTCGTGTGTTTCAAGCTCTTAAATTTTTGCTCATCATAACTATCAAAGTTTTCACTATTCTTGCTTTAACCATGATTTTAACTATCTAAATAAATTTTCTAGGTGGTTAAGCATGTTATTTTCATTTTTTTAAAGGTCTTAAGATTGTTACATAATTTTTATTTTAAGTTTTAGGCTTTAATATTGTTGTTTTAAGCTTAATCTTTATAGGTCACTCAAAACTGTCCAAGTTTGATAGTTCTTCCTTATTTCTTGTTTTAATCCAGGTACTTGATGCATTAAATTCATTTTTATTGTTTCTATTTGTTATTATATGATAGATTAATGTTATAGTAGGTTTTTTAGTATTTATTTCATGCCATTTGATTAGTTTAAATTTTTTTTTATAGGCTAGAACATTAAGATTGCATTTTTTGACAACTTGAGATTATATTTTGTAAATCTGAATATCTAAGGTTATAATCACGATTTTTCTGGATTAATTAAGTTGTTTATGATCTAGTAAGGTGTAGGGAGACTTTTCATAATTTTTAATTGCCTCTTAAAGGTTTAAAATTGTTTTTTATATAGTTTGAGCTTCATTGATACACCATTAAAGATGTGTTTAGTTATTTTGTTTGGGTGATTTAATTTATGTTGATTGGTTGTTGATCCTTAGGTTACTATTTGCCATTGAAATAGATTTTATAGGTTGCCTTTGACTTATTGAAAATAAGATTTGAGTTTTATTGATCATTGAATGAGAATTAGATTGATTTATGCCATATATGAGCATTAGGGAAAGCATAAGGCACAAGCATTGCATTAGTTGCACATGAGCCCTTATCTTGCATTGATTTTGATCAAGTTATTGATAAGTTGTTATTGGTAAGATATATAGGCTTGATTTGAGGCTTTGGTAGGATAAGTTTGGGGTTTGTTTTGTGGCAAAAAAAAATTGTATATTTTAGTTGTGTTTGTAAAGATTACTCTTCACCCATTAGAAAGTAAGATTGGTGGGTTCCTCTTGACCTTTAGAATTCAAGATTGTTGTGTGGTTTCTCTTAACCCTTGCAAACAAGGTTGTTGGGTTATTCTTCACCCTTAAAGTAAGATTGTAAAGGTTTTTATTGACCTTGCAAACAAGATTATTGTAAGGGTTACTCTTCATCCATTTAAAGTAAGATTAGCTTTTGGTGAATTTCCAACAAGTAGTTAGAGAGATAACGTAATCTATCTTTGGGGTAGGTGAACTTCTATAAATATTTATGTCCATCTCTTCCCTTATCTCCCTAAGTCTATAATTATTGTGCTTATTTATTATTGATTAAATTTGATTAATATTCGTATAAGCATATCATTCTTTTTAGGTTGAATTTTGATTAGAGATTGCATTTAGTTAAAATTAGCCTAGGTTGTTTAAGTTATTTAATTTGGAAAAAAATTTTAACACCAAATTCACCCCACTTTTGGGTGCCACAAGGTTTAAAATATCAAAGCCATAAGATAAATCATGAAGAGTATATTAAGAAAATACCAAGAGAAGAAAAGCGAGTTGGGGCTCAAGGCTAAGCTCATGATCATAAGCCTGACCATAATATTTTGTCAGAAGATTACATACCCTTGTTCATTACTAAAAGAAAAGGCATGATTTTATAGGTTGGAGCCTGTTATTTAAGTAGTTTTCCTATATTGTTCAAAAAACGTATAGTCTTTTACCATCTATAGTGGCCACCAAGAGTCAAAGGAAGATTTCTAAGCCATCTTTGTAAGATTTTGGAGTAAATAAAATGAGATAATTGGATTTAACATCAAGGAAATCAAAGAATAAGATTGGTTTTCCAACAAGAACTGCAGAAGGATCAAGGATTTAAGCTTCATGATAATGAACTTCTTCATCCCTATCTCTTTTGTTATTGTTGTTGTTTATTTCATCATGTTTTTGAACAAATTTTCTTATAGGATCTAGGTTTTTATAGACCCTAATTTATAACTTTTATTATAATTGATATTGATTCAATTTTAAATTTCTAGATTTTGTTTCTTAGAAATGTCTATGGGATTAATGAAATTGATTTTGATTGCCATACGAATGTAAGGGTCAATTTTAATTATTTGATTATTTGTATTGAAATTAGGAGATCATTTACATGAATAGATTATCCTACATGTAATGAATCTTTCATGCGGATAGAGAGATAAGCTTACATGTGATTTCTAATTGAGGTGTGAATCTAACCAAAACAATAGGTTTTATAGAATGATTTAATGCATCTAATTTATATTTTTAGATAAGGATAACTTCTGCTGAATTTATCAAGATAGATAGAAACTTTACAACTAAAGAGAGAATACAATTTAATTTAGAGAACTTATGGCCTTAGATTAAATAGAGAATTTATGGAATCAATGTCGAATAATGAACATGAACATGTCATTATGGAATTAACTATCTTTAACCTAGTTTCATTTTTTGCTTACCAAGTCTAGTAAATATGCATTTGGGTTCTTTCTTATTTTTTAGTTTAATTTTAGTTAATTAAATATTCCATCATCAATTGCATAGGTTAGATGGTGAAAAGTAGAACATTACTAGTATTTTAGCATAGTCCTCATTAGATTAACAATCTAAACTTGTAGTAGATGTACTATAATACATAAGTGCACTTGCCTATTTGTGGTCTAAGTATTATTTAACTTGAGATTTTGGATTTTTATTTGGTTAAAAAGCATATGTATATTCAGACTGCTTCATGGTTATTATTCTTTTATCATTTGAAGGGCTGCTTCTTTGGGAGCCTATTATTCTTTGGTTATTGACATTTTTTCTAAATTCTAATGTTCTTCTTAGAACCTTGTGATTTACTTTCTACTTGTGGGTTGTGGCTCTTGTTTAGGTCCTTATTAGGGTTGCCATCGTTGATAAGCTATTGAAATTTACACACACACCTTCTCCCCTTAATTATAAATGGCCAAATTGCAATTGTTAGGCCAACTTTTTTTAAGGTTCAACTCGATATAGATGCATGCATATGAAACTCGAGATAGTTTTGCTATCAGAGTAGCCATCTAAAGGATTTTACCCATTACAGTCGCTATGTATTTACCTACTGTGCTTGTTATGTAACTAAGTCCCTCGGTGGACTAGTATTGTAATGCAACTTAGTAAATTTTTACCTACAATGGTGCTTTAGTAGTTGAGTCTCTTTTAAAGACACCTAGACTCCATTTCCTTAAGAAAAAGTGTTTCCCTTGGATTTTCTAAGGACCTTGTTCAAGAATTGAGTTTATTACTTGCTTTAAGTCAAACTCGAGTAAGAAATAGTCCAAACTTAATATCAAAACTTCTTATAGGCCCTAGTTGCTCCAAGTATTTGTTGGGATTCTTTGAACTACTGGAAATGCTAGTCTCTTATTGATGAAAAAACTAATCAAAAAGAGCTTCAGTTTATCAGTTATGGCTAAAATTTCCAATGGCTATTATAATGAATCATTCCGAAGGTCAATCAAACCTTTTAAAAAATGAGGAAGAACATAAGCTTCGAAGAGAAATATTAGGGTTATTTTGAATTGGGGTTTGGTTCCATTTAATCCAGGATTTAAAGGAGTTGAGGTCAAGGTTGGGATAGGGTTAGGATTTTGCATAGTGGATGGAGAAGGAAGGGGTAAAGGTTTAGAGAGTGGCAGCACAACAGGGGAACATTCAGCTAAAGATTTATGAGTAGTCAAGAGAAAATATGATATAGTTAAGAGAATAACTAAGGAGATGAAATATTTCTATCAAAGTTGACTTCATTTCGATCAACCATTTCTTTTATATTATAAAAAGTTTTTATCCTTTATCCTTTTCCTTTTAACTAAAACAAAATGATAATAATTTTTCATGTGATTTATATTTTTAAGTGCGTTTATAATTTAAAATTTAATAGTTTATTGTTATCTTTAATTATTCTAGGTTTCTTGATGTTAAAAAAGTAAACAAGGGATATAGGAAAAATTTTATTCACATAAATACACTATAATGAGCATGTATAAAAAATTTATTAGGAAAAATACAAATGAATTGAATAAAGAGAGAGAGAGAGAGAGAGAGAGAGAGAGAGAGAGAACCTTGAGAAATCCATTGAAGTCCTTACTCTCCCATTTTCTTTTTTTAAAAAACCTAAGTTTCAAGATCCAATCTACTACTGATTTGTTTCCATCTTTTCTTTTTTTTACCCTAGCTATTCGTACATAAGATGACATAGTAATGTTGCATGAAACCATATAATTCCAATTCTCATAATTATTACTCAATTAGCCATCAAAGACCTTCAACCCAACGAAAACCTAAGTTAACATAATTAAAATAAAAAATGCAAACTAAAATTAACTAAAATATAACATAAAATGCTTAAAACATTAAGAAATTAAACAACACAAGGATAAAAGATTATGAGAAAGAAATTTATTAACAAAAATTCAAAGATTAACAATTATTTAATATAACCCAAACTAAATATATTGAAAAAGACATCAATAACAACATAAATAAAATAGAGATTAACATTTAAAACTACTTAATCTAAGGTTTGACCATGAAACGAGATGAAAAGAATAATGAAAAGAACTTGAAATCTAAGAAAAAAAAAAAGAATACCCAAAGACATAAGTGTTGTCCAAGTAGTAGCTAAAAACTAAAGAAAATCATCCTATCTTTTTCTTACATCCATCCTTATTAGGGTTTGAGAATGATTTGGAAGTGAAATATAAAATTTGCCCTGTATTTTGACCAAAAACATCATTTTTTTATCCTTCAACAATGGTTCATTAGCCATTCACAGTGGTCTAGATTCAACCACCATTGATGTTGCTGGAAAACACTTTGAATGTTAGTTTTTTGACAGCCTTTACCCCTCTTCATATTTTTCACTCTAAATCCTCTTACATACCTCCGATTCCATGTAATTTGGTACATAGGTTCCTCCCACGATGTTCTTGCACCCTATAAAATTTCATAATAATTTGTGCTTTAAACATGCACCTAATGCATAACTGAAGTCACTTACACCAAAACCAATGCTTGTTTGAGCTTCTCTTCCTCTTATCTTGGTGCATCCTTCATAGCTTGTCATATGGTCTTGAAATTTGGTGTGGAACATTATAACATAATTCTTTAAGTTCTCAAATTGGTTCCACATTTCTTCTAGCTGCAATTTTACTCCAATTAATTCCTAAAATTTTCTCTTTTGACTTGTCCTTATGTTCAATGTTTAAATATGCATGTAAACTAAATATAAACACAAAAATAAGCATTTAAACACCAAACTGGGGATGAAATCACATTGAAATATATATGAAAATATCATAAAATAATCCATATAAAATACTCCCACACTTGAACTATTGCCTATCCTTAAGTAATGACTTAATCACTTTTCTTACAATAATCTTGATCAAAAGTTAAAAATTAATTGGATACAGTAGAATTCAATCAACGCCTTTAATTCAATTAACAATTTTAGCTCCATCATGAACCCACAATAATTTTTATCACATGCACAGCACAAATTTATTAAAGGTAAGCCAATATGCATAATACCAAGTATTCAAGTCATTTTGCATCGCCATCAGATCAACTTAGTTAAGGATGTTCAAAATAATAAAAATCACAAAACACTTTAAACTTAGAGCAATATTTAGGAGTTCACCTAGTCTTTTTACACGAGATCAAACACCTTGTCATGAATGACCCTGTTACTAAATTAGATGATCCTTTTAGCTTGTTTGAGATGTTATCAAGCTTTTTGACTTAAGGGTGAATACTTTATCGTAAACACCTTCGGTTACTAGGCTAGATCACCCTCTTAAATGGCTATTAATACCACTCTTAAACTTCAACCTTTACATCATTTTGAAGCCATTGAAGTGAAAGTTGCTCACTTATTCACAATACAAACACACTTTTCAAACAATTTTATTTTCTTTTTCAACATATTATTTCAAAATCCTATTTTCCAATACACATGAAAACAATAAGCACTTATCATCATAACTATAGGCTACAAAAAGCACATGCAAAAAATCAAAATAAAAATTAAAAAACAAAAAAAATTGAAGTTAGCTATCATTTCAAGAGTTGATCCTACTTTATCAAATTAAAAGCATCAATTTCTTTCATGTATCACAATCATTCCATCAACTAAATTTCCAGATCATTCTCAACTAAAACTTTTAAATCATCATAATCAAACTCACAATAAATCAAGTGTACAAAAATTTCTTATGCCCCTCCTCCCACACTTAAATTAGACATTACCTTTGCTATCCTAAAATCAATTACAACAATAAAAGGGATGGAACAAGAGTACTCCCTTGAATAAGGTAATCCACAAAGTCTTTTTTCGAAGAGAGATTACAGCTCTGACTTTAGCACACCTACAAAAAACAAAAAACAAAAAACAAAAACAAGGAAGGAAAATCACATAAACAAAAAGAAATTTAAGAACTAATAAACAAAAAGAAAAGACACAAAAAGTAAAAGCAAAGATTAGGTTGCC
The DNA here is from genome assembly GCA_028565735.1 of Pinacopodium congolense. Lineage (NCBI taxonomy): Eukaryota > Viridiplantae > Streptophyta > Magnoliopsida > Malpighiales > Erythroxylaceae > Pinacopodium > Pinacopodium congolense. The sequence goes on along the minus strand of JAOXYD010125445.1, from coordinate 3,576 downwards.
TCATAATAAGCACTTATTGTAGGTCTTTACCTTAACCCCTATTACATATTATCCAATATCAAAAGGATAGTTGAATCCAATAGGAAACATGCTCAACGTCATCTGTGAGCCTAAACAGCTTCACTAAGAATGGGCTCATGATTAGTAGGATGTCATATAACGTTGAATATGTGGAACCAAATTGTTTCTCTTTCATACACCATGGTCCAATCACCAATATGGACATCCCCCTTCATCTAGGATCGCCTCTATAGTTAACTATATGATAAGTGTGGAGGCTCATCATCCTACTCGTCACCTTCCCACATTGGCTTGTTTTGCCACAACTTTTTTAGGTATCTGACCTACTTTAGCACCTCTAGGCCCTGATCCTCCTACCTTTCTTGCTCACTCTTCTTCGCTTCTTCTTCCTTCTTCTTCTTTTCTTCCTTTTTTTCTTCCTTCTTCTTCTTCAATCTACTAGGAAAAGGAATAGAATTATAGGTAACAATACCAAAAGAAGCAATACTTACCTTAGGAAGTGTTTCATCCTCCTTATTTTCCAAGAACATCTCCTTTTCCTCAACAAACTTCTCCCACTCTTGCTATTCTCCACCCTCCAGTGAAAGAGAATATATCATCTCCCCATTATCTTCCTTTGGTTGGTTAGGAATTCTTGTAGAGACTTAGGCTTCTAGGCTCCCTATCACTTCTGCCAATTGGATCACTTGATCTTCCAAGTCCTTCAAGGCACTCTTCATTTCTTATTAGAACTGAAGAGAGCTCCTAGCTAAGCTCTTTACAATATCCTCCATTGGTATCCCATAAACTTGTGGTGGCGATATTAGAGGTGGAGTCATAAGTTGAAAATATGGCCGGCTTTGATAACACGATGGTGAAACACTCTATGTTAGTTGCTCCCATATAAAAAGTAAGGATGATCCTCCCACTATGAAATGGGAATGTACGAATCATACCATCCTTAGTGGCCCTCACAGAAACATCTAGTCAAATAAAATTGCTACTCATCCTACAAGGTAGGACAAATATCAATTGAATGACCATAAAATGAACAACAATCACTTACCTTAGTTTCTACTACATCAATCGCTACTTACCCTACTAAGGATGTGACATTTTTTACATGTTGTTCTGACCTTGAGATAAAAACAAAATAAAACTTACCATAAAAATAATTAATTAAGAAAAATCAAAATCAAAAGCACGTTAAAAATAAACTATTACTTGAAAAAGTTAATAAGTGTGCTTTTAGGTTATGCTTCTAAGTTTTTTTTTATTATGTTTTAAGAGCTATTTATGTGGTTTAACCCTAGTTTATTAGATCTTTTGCATCTTTTTATTACCCTTTAGGTGTTTAGTTATTTCTTGGAATTATTTAGTATTTGAGGGTAAATTTTGATCTCATTTGAGAGATGGAATGATGCACTTTATGGTTAGTTTCATAGGTAGTAGAATTTCAGCATTGGATGTGAAACCCATGACTTTTTGAGCCATTAGACACACTTATGGAGTTTATATGGCCATGAAATTTGGAGAAGAGTAAGAACAACATATGAAGAGCCTATAGAATTTTAAGTCAATTGGAGTCCTGGAGAAGGAGTTATAGGAAAAAGAGTTAAGGTGTAGAGAGTTATCAAAGTGCATTATGTTTGAAGACGAACTTTCTATCACCCTCGTGCATAAGCACGATGGTGATAAGTAAAGCTAACCTATTTCAATTAAAAAATGGGATTTTAAGTTGGGGGACCTTCCTTTTGAAATACATAAAGGCTCAAAACCATCATTAGAACACATCTAAAGGATGCAACTTTTAGGGTTTGGTGGCCATCTAAAAGAAGAAACACCTTTGTCCTTAGGAAATAAACAGACTCTTCAATGTCTAGTTATTCCAGCTTTCTTAGAGTGAAGAGAAAAACTTCAAGGCTTCACATAGTTTATTCTTTCTTCTCTTTATTACTTTTTAGTATGGAAAACATGAATTTTGGTGGATTTATTATCGTTATAAGTGGCTAAACATTTTGTATGAATTACTCATGAACTATTTTGTAAATCTTGTTTTTATTGATTCAATACCTCACAATAGTTCAAGAGAGTGAGCTTGGGCATTTTTGTTGGGTTGTACAACAATAGTTGGCTCTTAATAGACCTTTAAACCTTCAGGGTTTTCAAGTATTTGAAGAGAGATCTTGGATATGTGTTTAATTACCTATATGATTACTTAACATCTAGTTGAACGGTTATAAAAGGTTATGTAAGTCGAGAGATAGCATAATTGTTTCTATCTTATTTTAACTAGGTACAACTAATTACACCTTGAGAAAGGGTAATTAAAATTTAGAAAATCTTGGATCAAGCATAATTGAATCAATAAGATAAGAGGGAAGTAAAATAGGGATAGAAGTGACTCATACTCTCAAACATTGGTTATCAAATTCCTGCACATTGTCTCTATTGATTGTTCATTGCTAGCTTGTTTAATTTTAGTTTATTTTCTAGTTTTTAACATTTGAAATTATTCTTTAAAAAAGTATAATCTAAATTAAGTGGTGACCAAATTCAATCCTTGTGGTACGGTATTCGCTCAAACTATAAGTTGCAATCCATGCCCATGCAATATTTAGCATAAAGCGAGTTAAGAGTTTTAGCACACTAATAAGTTTTTGGCTCTGTTACTAAGGATTAATATTTTAGCATCTTGTTTAGTTTGGGTGAATTTGATTTAACAGTTTTTTATACTTTTCCATGTGTATTTTCAGGTGCATGAACATAAGGAGCACTAGAAGGTCTAATGTGCTAAGTAAAGAAGAGATTTTAGATATTACAAGGCACGAAGGAGAGCTATGAAGAGTTAAGCGCCAAGAAAAGATTAAAAAAGTGGCAAAAGAAGGTGAACAAGGAGCTGTCCAAAGGAAATTAATGGACTTTATGAGGCTGGGGTTCAATGCTAATCAATAAGGAATTATAAGGCCTCTTGTGAAGGCCAACAACTTTGAGATCAAGTCAGCTTTGCTCAACATGTTACAATCTAATGTTCGATTCCATATTTTGGCAAATGAGGTTCCTAAAGCACATCCAGAAATTTCTTGAAGATTTATGAAACTTAGAATGAATTGTCAGAGGAAGTAGCTAAGATGAGGTTGTTTTCCTTTACTCTAAAGGATAAGGCTAAGACATACTTAAATTCGCTCAAATTCGAGAATGTTACAACGTGGGAGCAACTTGCACAAGCATTCTTAGCCAAGTACTTCCAATTAATGTAGAAAACAAGAATCATAAAGGACATCACAAACTTCCAACAAAGTGATGGGTAGCCCTTATATGAGGCATGGGATCGATTTAAAGAATTACAAAGGAGTTTTCCTCACCATAACTGATAAGTGTGCTTTTGGGTTTATGTTTCTAGGTTGTTTTTAGGTGTTTTAAGTGTGTCTTTGAGTGTTTTAGCTTGAATTTATCTGATATTTTGCATGTTTTGCATCTTTGCATGATCTTTGAAGTCTCCAAGTGTTTATTTGTTTTGTTTAGTGTTTAAGGGTGGATTTTGGAGTTTATTTGAGGAATGGTTGATGCACACTG
>JAOXYD010125434.1:0-24845 GCA_028565735.1 Pinacopodium congolense | reverse complement strand
AAAGTGCAGTATTTGTATAATTGTATTAAAGTCGGGTCAATTCGGGTTAATACATCGGGTGTATTCGGGTTCGGGTGTATTTGGGTTCGGGTGTATTCGGGTTCGGGTGCATTCGGGTTCGGGTCTATTCGGGTCGGGTGCATTCGGGTTCGGGTCTATTCAGGTCGGGTGCATCTCGGGTTCATATGAAATCGGGTTCGGGTTGGGTTCAAGTCGGGTGCAGGTCGGGTTTGGGTCGTTGACTTTTTTGGTCAATTTGGGTCAGGTCGGGTATGGTCCAGTTCAGACAGGTCGGGTTATCGGGTCGGGTCAATTTTTGACATCCCTAGATATGGTTATGTGTAGGGTTATTATGGCATCTTAATGATAGGGACTAAACATATGGCTAACTAGGATAGATCGCTCTTACTTTTTTATATCCGTATACGTAACTATCTAATAAAAAATAAGATTTATATTATTTATAATCTGACTTAAATTAGTGGGGAGGCAATACAAGAATATATGATACTTTCTGTATTTTACAAGTAATCTAGAAGAAGATTTTATAAATTAAAAAAGATAATAATTTTTTTAATCTCTATAGTCTTAATTTTGTTTTATTATTCATATATCAATTAGATGTATATAAAAGCTAATACAATTTTATAATCTCTTTTCTTGCATGTATAATTTCTGTATGGTAATCTAATGAATGAGATGGATAACTCTAGTAATTTGACATCTCATGATATCATTAGCAGAGAAGAAAGAGCTTGTGAGGATGTACTATTGATCCAAAGGGATTACAGATCATCGCAATATTTTAGGCTTCTCTTTTGGCAAGTGTTGTTTTAACTCACAAATGTGTCGGTTCCAACTCCAAGGAAATTTCATGTTCTGTTAGTGAAGACGATAGCAGCAAATAATAACCACTGCAAATTCTTGGAGGAACTTCGTTTAATATTCGAACTGGTGGGCGTTATATTCTAGACATAAACTATGGACTCTAGCGGACAGGATAAGATGGATAGGCATGAATGACTATGGATCTCACTATCTCAAATTGAGATGAAGTCCGACCAGAAAAAAGAGAGATATCTTGATGATACAATAATGATTCCACTGGATGTTTTTTGGTATGAAAGATGCAACAGGACTGATGCTTATTCCAACATACATAGGATAAACCACACCAAAGACCCAATTGTTGTCATGTGATCATGACCACACTTTCATTTATTGGTTTTTATCAAACTATTGCTCCATATCACACTTCCACTTATTGATTTTTATTCCACAGAGACTGCTATATATCACATATGCCACACCCAAATAGAAATATAATCAAATTAAATCTCGTTTAGTCCCCACGAGAAGATTTACGATCCAAATGTTGGCAGCTTTTACGGTGATGAGCTAACATCTTTGCCTAGCACTGGGGGTACGGAGTTCCACAGGTGGAAGCGACCTTCCTGGCATTTGGGGAGTCGACAAACTTCCTGAGTCCTGGGTCGTTAAGGTATTGGCAAAGACACGGCTTCTGTTCCTTGATCTTGTTGCAACACAGCTGAGATGGGGGAGAACTTGAAGTTATAGCACTCATACAAGGGCTCAGTTCGGTTGGGTTGCATGTAGCCGCCAGTGTCAATTGTATTTCAGCTACCATTATCAACATCAACAGGGTACAAATTGCCACGTATGAGCCCTTCATTTTCACTCCACAAAAAATGGGACTAACTTTGTGGTTCTATATCTAACTTGCCACTTCTTGTGTGTTTGATGGAGAGAAAGAGAAGTGCGTTTATAGTAGCTCTGGTTTAATCTCAATATATAGATGAGTGGAAGTGGAAAAGAAATGGGAAACTACGGGATTTCTCCATTAATAATCACTATAACGAAAACAATAGAAGAAAACGCAAGCTTAGTGGTCCACTCGTTTTTTTCAATAAAATTCTTCCTACCCACTTTGTAGAATTCTAGTGTTGGTAGGTAGAACAGAAGAAGTCTTTTCCATAAGGGAGAATAATAGGATTAACAGGTTATAGCTCTCTGCTGCATACTAAGATTAATTGGAAGTATGTGAAGGTTTTGAAGGAATATACGTTCGAGAGGAAATCCAGTTTCACTGAGGATATTAACTAGACTTCACATAGTCCCAGGACTAGTTCTACTAATAATTTCGGATATCTCTCTAGTGGGTATCTATCTCCAAATGATACCATTTTTTCATAAGCAATGTTGACTTTATCCTCCATATTGATGCTATTGTTGATTTAAGTAGTCAATAGTGAGGAAGTGGAATATTAACTTTATCACCTGATAGTTACTAGATAAGTGTAACCCTTCATTTACCAAATGCATGCCTAATATCATTACACCGGATAGTGCTTCATACATCTTTGAACGTAAGCACGGGGTCATGGGACTCCGTTTGTATTTCTTGTTACTTAGGCCACATCATGGCAATCAGTCACAAATTTTTTAGCTATTTTTTTCATCTTTTTATATATTAAAATAAAAATTTTGAAGTACATAATTATTTTAGCACGGTGTATCTCACATGTTGGGTGAGAACCCTATAAAGAAATTGAAAATCTCAATTCAATATCTCAAACGTAATGCTTTAACTAGCAAAAAGTGCCCAAAATGACTACAAAAAGGATAATATAAAACTTAAAAATACAAACTAGGGATAAAATTAACTTTTATAATAAAAACAACATAAATCACACTTGTTAAATTATGTAACAACGCCCTATGATTTATGGGGACTTTAATGACGCCATTGAAAGGGACCATTGAAATCTCATAAGTTAACTCACAGGCTTGGCTTGAATTGTGAAATTTATTCAGAAGAATGCATAATTCATGGGTGTGACTCAACCTATGACACTTTTGGTTTTTAACTACAATTTTGTTAGGACATTAACAACACCGTTGTTTGGTATTGTTGATCTCTAAATTTACATATTTCCATCTCTGCTTTAATCTTCTTCACTTAGGAAGAACTCGTCCTTTATTTTTCAATAATGTCTAGATATAACGAATTGTTAGAATCATGAAACAAGGACAAATTCCCTATGTTGAAAGTCTTAGATATACCCATACTATTTGGTAAGTCTTCCACATAAGTATTGATGTTAATCTTCTTTAAAACTTTATATAGCCCATATTTCTTTCGGTGTAGTTTACTGGAGGTTCCCATAGGAATCCCCTCTTTACATAAGTAAACATGACTTGATTTTTTATAGCAAATGTCTCCAATTGCCTATGTTTATTAGCTGCTTATTTATACTATTGGTTTGCACTCCCAATTTTTGTTCTACCTCTTAATGTATTGCCATCACTTGTTTAGCTTGATGCTTAGTTGGTATGTCAATACCCTTATTTTTCTTGTAGCTTGATCAAATTCAATGTTTGTTAGGGTGCCTTGGTGTAGACAATAGAGAGTGTTCAGTTACTTATGCTACTGTGGATAACATTATTGTACATGAACTTTATTTAAAGTAATGTTAGGTCTCACTGCTTTGGTTTATCCCCATAAATACTACAAATTAAGTTTCCTAAGGTCCTATTGATAGCTTTGGTTTGATGGGTCGTGCTACTAAAGTTCAATGAGGAATCAAACAATTTTTATAAGATAAGCTGAAAAAGAAACCTACTATTGAGATTTAAAGTGATGGTTTTTGGTACTCCATCTAGGTGGGCTAATTCCTTAAAGAACAACCTACCAGCTCTCATTGCATTTGAAATCTTTTTACAAGGGATAAAGTATGAAATTTTAGAAAACTTGTCAACTACTATGAACACTAAATCAAATCCTCGTTAGGTTTTAAGGTAGTCCCAAAATAAAATCCACTGGCAAATTTTCATATTTGTTCTCTAGTATAGGCAAGGGTGTATAAAACCCTGTATTTTTTTTACTACCCCTTTATTATCTAGCAAGTGAAAGATCTTTCCACAAACACATCTCTTCGCAATTATGGCCGATAAAATTGCTTTTAAACTGTGATCAACTTCTTATTGTAAGTCCACCCCCTTATAAGTCCCAAATCACTTGCTCCCTCAATAATTTTTAAGGCAGGCATAATTAATTCTTATATCAATCATTTTTACTTCAGATAAAACCCATTAACTATCTGGTTATTTTAGGTCTTGCTCCATACCTCAATAAAATCTTTATTATGCTCATAATCATCTCTCAGTTGCTTAAATCTCATAATCTCATTACTTAAAGGAAGGTGTAAAGATTCTTTCTTGCTCAAAGCATCAGCAACTCAATTGTAAACTTTTGATTTTTGAGTCATAATGAAAACTTTTTTAAGTACTAACTCCACCTTTGCATGTATATCATTAATAATTCACTTTTAATTGTTTAAGTATTTCAAGACCTTATGTTCTGAATATAACTCGAACTCCTTAGCAATCAAGTAATGCTCCCAGTTATTAAGTGCTCGTACTACTGAGTATAATTCTTTATCATAAGTACCCCATTTCCTTCTAGTATCGCTCAACTTATCACTAAAAAATTCCATCGATCTCTTCTCTTATGATAAACCAACACCTATACTAACTTTGCTAGCAACACAATTAACTTTGGAGCTTGTCAAAATATGGTAATACTAAGATCGACGTTGTACATAGATTTTCCATTAATAAGTTAAAACTTTGTTCTACTTTCTCTCTCCATTGAAACTTACCCTTTTTCAATCTTTCTATCATTGATGCCGTAATGGTACTGAAGTCCCTAATGAATTTTTAGTACAAGGTTGCATATCCATGGAAGCTTCTCAACTTCCCCTTGCTTGTTAGAGGAGGCCACTCTTTAATAGCCCTAATCTTAGACTCATCTACTCGAATCCCATTCATAGACACCACGTACCCTAAGAATGTCACTGTGTCCATTAGAAAACTTCACTTATTGAGATTTATGTACAATTAGTTCTCCTTTAATGTTCCCAACACTTGCTACAAAATTAAATAGATAATCCTCTTTTAAAAAATTGTAAATTATGATGTTATTGAATTAAACAATGGTAAACTTACCAATAAAAGGCTTTAAAGCTTGGTTCATTAGCCTCATGAAATTACTTGGTGCAGTGGACAACTTAAATGACATCATCAACTACTCATGCTCTCTTGTTTAACCCCTTCTATAACAACCTTTCTACCTTATCCTTTAAGATTTTACTCTCCTTTGAATTCATCCAGTAGTGAGCACATTTGATAAGCTAGCTCCGGAGATGATGTCTTTATTGTGTTGAATGTCCCATATAGTAAGTAATCCAATCTAAAATCTCATTCAACATCAATTTTTAAAATTTCGATATTAGAGGTTGTATTAATTCTAGATACTCCTCTTCTTATAACTAAGTCTCACTCGTAAGCACTTGCTTTACCACTAAAGCTTACACTTACTGTATCTCTTTGATCTCCGTCTCAAAGCTTTTAGCTATGGATAGGAATTGGTTACTATTAGATGCTGGTGTTTTATTCTTTATTAATAGGAGTGCGTACTTCACTCCATCATTTTCTAATTGGTATTGGTTACTCCTCCTTGAATGATGAGTATCAATATCATACTACCATAGTTTCTTGAACAACAAGTAACATAAATCTATGTCAACACTATTGCAATACACATTGTATTTATATTTACTTATAGATAATTGAACTCCACTCATTTTTTTTCATTTATATTTTTTTTCATTGTATTGTTAATCTACCCTATGTTATAAGAATTGGGGCACTTCTTTACAAGTAATCCCAATCTCTTTATAACTACCTTCCCAATGATGTTCTCAAAACTTCCTCTATTAATAATTACTTAGAATACCTTGTCATGAATATTTCATCTTGTATTAAATAGTTGATTCCTTTGAGTACAATCCTCTAGGTTAGGTGCCAACATCAATTTTGTAACCACATACATCAAGCTCTCATTAGCTTCATACTCATTATCTTTATCACCATATACTCACAAGTAATCCTCTCATCTTCCTCGTCCCTCTCTATAAAGTTCATTCTCTTTCATAAAATACATTTATTATACATTTGCCAAGATTTGATGCACTTAAAGCATGGATTAGCATATGAGTTCTCAGGCCTCTTCACTTTCTTGTCTCGTGTTTCCACTATTGGCATCTTTCTAGTAGCTTTGTCCTCTACAATTCAAGTTTCATAGTTAATGCCATGTGAAACATATTCCTGTATTGATTTGAGCCTCTCGGTAGGTCTTAAGGTTCTATAGATCTCTCAATGCTCGTCCTATTACAAGCCTATTGCATCATCTCTACTTTAAGAGCCATGTTTTTTACCTAAGAGAGTGTCCAAATGACTTGTACACTGATTCCATCTCGAAGCGTTGGCCTCAACCTCTCTAAGTATTGAATAACTTGCTTTCCTTTAGATTTAAGAAGGTTATTTCTTTTAGCTAATTTCATAAAATGCATAATGAACTTTTGCATTTTCCTACACCTTGACTTATACCATTGATATTGTTGGAAAAAAATCCACTCATAGTCATGGGGGTAGAAACTCTTGCTTAAGAAAATATTTTATCCTATATCAAGTACATACTGGACACTTCCCTTCATGCTCTCTTCACAACTGAATCCTTTCTCACCATGTTAAAGCTCCTAACTTGGGCCTATAGGCCGCAATTTAAACTCTTTTCTCAATTGTAATCTTTAAATATTCAAAAAAATGATCAAATTTGACCTCCAATCTAAGAAATCTTCAATTCCTAAACTTTCGTTGAAGTAGGGAATATCTAACTTTAACTTATAGTCCCTTATATCTCTATCTTTCCCTTTATAAGTATATGCCCATTGTACAATTGATAATGCCCAAATCTAATCAATTCATAGTAGTCTTCTTCCCTCTAAGTCCTCCTTATAGATTGATTATCTCCTCACAGGTACAGATCTATCCATAAGTTCACAAGAGCCATCTCTACACCTGGCCTTTTATGATCATTTTTTTCTCTTACATGTGTCAATTCCTAGAGCATCTAGATGTTCTATAATCTCCTTAAAACAAAGTCTTAAAAACATTAGAATATATTATCTATCTACTGCTCCAAATGTTTGTTCCAATCATTGTAATATGTTGTGGTCGAACTAAATAAAAATGAATCCAATTCTAACCTAGATTAATCAAAAGCAAGTGAATCTTGTCAACAAATAGTATAAAATAAAGTAAAACCGAGTATCGCAACTAAGAGACCAAAATATGAATATATCAATTTAAACAATGAGTAATTTACTCAGAGAACCAAAGTTTTGACTGATGCTAATAAGAATTAAAATGAGCGAATAAAGAAATCTGCAATATGCAAACTATAAGCGCAATACGATTAAGCTTTTCGAAGGGACAAAAACTGGAAAAAGCTTTGGATTCTAATGAGTTAGTCCCTTAAAATTAATGAAGGTAGCTTAATTTAGGATTTACTTCACTTAAACAAAACATAAATAATGCTCATGGAAATGTTTTTTCACTTTTAAACTCAAATTACCTATTCGATTCATAAATAACTTCGAATAAAAGGAATTAATCACAAGATGCCTATAATCAAGTTTGTTAATCTTAGGAACCCTCACACAATATCCTAAAGTTTGTCCATCTTTAGGTTGAAGTATTTTACCCAATTGATTTTTAAAAAATTAAACACCAGTGGTTATGGAGTTCAATTACACAAGGTTCTAATATAGGTGATCAAGCTAAATTAGGAAAAATAAGAATTTAGTTAGGGTAAAAATCGATCAACCAAATCTGTTCATGACTTAATATTATCCTAACCTTAGCCAAAAACAATCTACTCACACATATTCATCAATAGAAAACAAGTTGAGGTCATAACAAATGAAATAACAAAATAGAGTCAATATAAGTGTTAAAACAAAAAAAATACAAAAACCTAATAAGAAGATAGACACTTCTTAAAGATTTCTGTCCCAAATCATCGCTTGAAAGCTCCTAAAAAGGAAGATTAAATTAAAGAATAAGTCTTTATAGAAAATAAGACCAAAACCTAACTATGATGATGTAAAAGAAGAATTTTCCTTCCATGTTGTAAAAATGACGTATAAGAGACTATAAAGCTATTAGGATTTAAGAATAATTATTAAGTAATTTGGTAAAGTTTGCCCCTAAAAATAGCAAAATGACATATACATTACGATCAACGGTGGTTCAGTTTCTACTTAATAGCCTTTGTTACAGACCATCGTTGATAGATTAAATTTAAAGAATAATGATGGTTAAGCTCCTATTAACGACAATTGATATAAACCATCATTGATGATTATAGACATTCATCCTTTATACCCTTATTTGCTCTAATAACTCCAAAGCCCCTCTAATTTATTTGAAAATCATCATGCACCTGAAATTAACAATAATACTCATAGTTGATGTAGTTCGTGCATTAAATGAGTAAAAACATAGAAAATTATGCATTAAGAATCAATATAAATCACCCATTAACAACAGCCTCCCAATTGAATTATTTCTTTTCTTCAAGCAACTCACTTAGATACACAATTGATCATCTTATAAAGATGGTTAAAGGTTAATCTAGTAACTTAATATGACTTTATGCAACTAAACGTAACTAACGCCAAATAACTCAAGCTTGATCATGGATAAACACATGTGGTGACAAAACAGAAGAAAAACCCATTCCTTAGCATAATACTAAATCTTCAAGAAACTTAAAGAGCTATCATGCAAACCTATCATAGATTGATCAATTAGTTCAAATCCTCATTTCACTCATTCAACCATGAAAGATCCTCTAAAAGTGCTATACAACCAATCATTCACACTGATTCACAATTCAAATTGGTAGGCTTTATGCTAATTTCAAACTTCAACTCAAAATAAAAAAATCAGTTTGAAAAACACATTGCTTAATGCACAATTTATTAGATGAGCTTTATAGGCTTGGTTGGGAGGTTACTTGCTCTTTTTATGTGAAAGTGAACTCCTTGTTGTGAACCCCCTCGATTACTCAACCAATTCACCTCAGATCAACTGATTACTAATGCTACTCTTCTAACTTTGACCTTTTGAAAGTACAAAGCCAACATAGTGAATTAAAATTGGTCAAATATTGATTTTTGGGTTTTTTTCCTTTTTTCGATCATAAAAGGCATTTTAATAGGAGATATCTCAATGAGCATTAAGTATCTATTTTCTAAAGTAATAGAACAAACCAAAAGTCCTTGTTCATCAATATTCCTAACAAGTAGTATAGACTTTCAAATCCAAATAAATAATCAAAATCATTGTGCATATGTTAGTGTCCATTCCAAATTCCCATGCAAATCCATTTAGAACTTCTTTCAATTTAGTATTATGAAAAAGAATTAATTTCCATTATACGATCAAAACTAGAATTAAGAAAAGTCATAATCAATAAAGAGTTATTCAATACGAACTATACCAATTATGTACATCACATCAAGATATACCTACTAACATTTAACTAATCTTAGCATGATTTCCAACTAAAATGACCAAGTTAGCTACAAAAAAACATATAATAATACAAGTATGTACCACTTAATATGCATATCATCTTATTTCATACTTCCCCTCACTCAATATGAATATTGTCCCTAATGTTTATATAGTAATAATAAAACACATAGAGAAGGAAAAGAGAAGGAACATCCCTAAAAACGATAATCTAATAACTCTTTGCAACCATTCTTACAGACAAGTAAAAGAAAAGCATTAAATTATAATGAAATGCAAATGACACAATGATAAAGAAAAAGAAAAGAAACTATGATACTACTGAAAAGCATTCACTACAGGTCAAGGAGGAGAAGGTAAAGTGTTGAGAAGGAAGAGTCAATCCTTGGAATAATCCACTAACCGGGGCATGTATAACTTAGCTTGGTATCCATTGACCTTAAAAGGGTTTTCATTTCCTTTTTATACTTAAAGAACCCCAAATGGAAGGATGTTGATAACCTTGAATGAATCGTACCACCTCGACTTAAGCTTCCTTGGAAAATGACAAAGACAAAAATTATAAATTAATACCTTGTTGCCCACCTTAAAACCTTGGTGTTAAAGCTATTTACTATGCAACTTTTTCAAACGCTTCTTATGCAGCTTCAAATTATGATAAGCATCCAAGCAGAAGTCCTTGAGCTCATAAAGCTACATAATCTCTTAGCACTTGCACAAGACAAATCAAAGTTAAGAAATTTAGTAACTTAGTATACACGATGCTCTAATTAAACTAGGAGATGAAAAGACTTTTCATACACTATCTCGAATGGTGACATGCCTATAGGTGTTTTAAAGACAGTCCTATATGCCCAAAGTGTGTCATCTAACTTTAATAACCAATCCTTCCTAGAAGCATAGACAATATTTTCTAAGACTTTCGTTAACTCTTTATTTGAGACCTTAACTTGCCTATTAGTTTGGGATTGGTATGGTATGGTAACCTTATAAGTCACCCTATACTTTCTACAATAATAAATTAAATAGTTTGTTACAAAAATGGAACCCTTATCACTGATAATAGCCTTAGGTGTTCCAAAACATATGAAAATGTTCCTTTTAAGAATCAAACAACACTTCTAGCCTTATTTTTGTGCAATACCTTTGCGTTTACTCATTTGACAACATCATTAATAGAAATTAAAATGTATTGATTGGATTATGACTTACAGAGTAATCCCATAAAGCATATAAGCCCTAAAGGCATTTAAGGGGGTGAATTGAGTGATTTAATTTTTTTTTACTAATTAAACTTGCCACGAAGCTAATTTAATTTTATATGATATGTAAAGTGAAAGCCAACTAGATAATAGATAAGCTAATGGCCAAACTACATAATAGGTAATGAAAAAATAGAAAATGGAAGAGAGAGAGAGACAAGTTTTATATAAGTTCGCTACCCCAAAGATAGACTACGTCTTCTCCAACTACTTGTTGGATATTTGTTTTACTAGTAAATCAAAACTAATTACAATATTCTTCTTGGGTGAAGAATAACCTTTACAAGATAAATCTTTTTAAGGAAAAGAGAAGCCTTTACAAGATAAGACACAATCTTCTTTATTGAACCAAAGGCAATTCTACCTAATTTTGATGATGAAAAAATTCCTTTACTACTACTATTATGTTTTAATATGTGATAGGAATAGGTATTTCATTGAAGTATGAAAGGTTGAATTATTGAATAGTTAGAAAATTAGCAGAACGTAGGTCAAAGAAGAATGGTCGACCAAAGGAGATTCGATCAACTGAATGGCAAACGAATGGATCAAAATAAACATTCGGTCAGCTGAACTGATACTAGTCAATTAAATGCATTTGTGCAGGGAATCGATCAACCGTATAAAACAATTGGTCGACCGAATGAAGCATAAATAGTGAGTGGTCAACAAAACCAATATAACGGTTGGTCGAATGAAGAAAAACAAAGAAGGCTAGTCAACTGAATGCATCTTACCGGTTGACCAAATAAGAAGATTATCGAGTTGAAGATCAGGAACAGTCATATTATGCAATGGTAATAATGATTAATGGCAAAGATGAACGTTGGAGATTGCATAACAGCTATTTAATCTTGAATAAGAGTATAAATTAGAGGATTAGCAAGGAGAAGAAAAAAAAAAGCGTTTTTACAATGAGAAATATTTAGTAAAGTCTGAATTATCTTATGCCTTGAGAAAGTGTTTTAAGTCCTGTTGTTTTCATGTCAAGTAAAGTTTTGTGTGGGTTGTTATTGTGCTACCTTTGAGCATTATTTTTCACTAATATCTTGTACTAGAGGGATTATTCTTGATCCTTCAAAAGGAACTTGACAAGGTTATTCTTAATCCTTAGAAGAAGAATAAAAGGGTTATCCTTAAGTCTCAAAAGGAGTTTTTAAGTTGTTATTATAAGTATAAGTTTGTTTCTTTTTATTTGTCCATTTTATCTCTATTTATTTAACTTTCACACATCTCTTTATAGTTTCATTTTTGTAATATGCATAAAGTTTTTGGAACTTAATTCACCCCCTCTTAGGTATCATTTAGGACCAACAAGTGGCATCAAAGCGTAGGTCTCATATAGGGTGGTAATTCTAACAAATTAGTGAGTAAAGATCAAATAGCACATTTCATGAATTCTGTAGTTTCTTCATCCAACTTAGAGGGTCATAATCCATATAGGACTCCTTATTTCGATGGTAACAATTACATATATTTGAAGAATAGGATGAGATGTTACTTAATGGAAATAAAATGGATGGAATGTAGAAGAAAAGAGATTGATATCCTTAAACTATAAGGCCATGCATATTTTGTATTATGCTTTAAATATAGAATACTACAATATGATCTCTATGTGTGAAATTGCATATGATATATGGCATATCTTAGAAATAACACATGAAGGTACTAACTAAGTTAAAGACACCAAGATAAGCATGCCTACTCATGATTATTAATTGTTTAGAATGATGCATGATGAGAATATTTCTTATATGTATGCACATTTTAATAATATCATAAGTGCTTTAAAGGTCTAAGTAAGACCTATACTATTGTTGAGATTATTAGGAAAATTGTAATGTCTCTACCAAAGACATGGGAAGCAAAGGTGACGGTAATACAAAAGGCTAAGGATCTCAATACACTTCCTCAATAAACTCATTAGTTCACTAATGATGTATGAGTTGAGGATGAAGAATATCAATGAAGATTAATAAATTTCATAACAAAAAAATATAGCATTTAAAGCGGTTAAAAAGGAGAAAAGCGACAATGAAGAATCGCCACTTGGAAACGAAAATGAGGAACTTGCACTTTTTCATGAGAAAGTTAAAGAAGTTCATGCAAAATGCTTCAACGCTTCAAAAAGATACACCTTTTTATAAAATTAATTATCTAACGTAACATGTTTCAAATGTGGTGAAAAATGAAAATTGAGATCGCAATATCCACACCTACATAAAGAAGAGGAAAAAGACGAAAAGAAGGAAAAGAAGGCATGGAATAATGAAAAGAAAGACTTTAAGAAAAAGAAAGCATTAAAAGCCTCTTAGTCCAAGTCAAGTGATTCTGAAGAATAGGAAGTAGACAACATGTGCTTTATGACTAACAATGAGGTATGTCCCTCACCTAGTTAAAATGAATATGAATGTGATTATTCTTGTGATGAAGTGTTAGAACATATAGATTAGTTAACCATGAAAAACAAGGAATTGCATGATAATCACAAAAGAATCTTAGAAAAGTTAGAAAGGATATGGTTTTGATTAACAAAGAAAATGATGAACTAGTTGACAAAAACATGTCCTTAAAGAAAGAAATTGAATCCCTTAAGGAATCACTTAAAAAATTTAATAAGGGAAAAGAAAAATTAGAAAATTATTGAGTGTTAAAAAATTGAAAACCGATAAACATGGTCTAGGATATAAAAATGAATCATCTACTAAAAAAACCATTTTTGTTAAAAGGATGAACCTAAAAGATGAAGGCTCATTAAAAATTGTTCATAATGCACTTAGTAAATTACAATCCAGACATCAGGCTTTCATTTATGCTCAAAAGCCCAAGAAATGTTTTCAAAGACAAGTAAACGATAGAAAATCATTTGTTCAATTTAGACAATGTTTTCAAAGAGCTCACAATATTTTTAGACTAAGAAACATGTATAGATCTTACACTCCTTTATTTTTCTCTTATTGCAAACGTTATATTCATGTTTTACATTTATGTTAAATATCATGTGTAATGAACATAGAATGTACTCTGGGGCAAATACCCCGAAAACCATACCTTTTTGCTACAACTTTTTTTTTTCAACAATTCGAAGTGCTTTTCTTGCGTATTCTTGATAAACCAGCATTTATATATAAGTGTAGGAGGATCTGGATAGCTAATGCATTCCACTTATTGAACAGGGTTCTATGGTCGGTTCACGTGCCCGCCTAATGACTGCAGCTAACTTCTCTATGGTCCTGGATGCTAATACCCCGTAGGCTACGAATGATTATTTTATTTCTATATGCGCATGTTCAGTCGACTAGCCATGGGATATCGATCGGCCTAACAAACATTAGTCGATCGATATACCAGCTTGGTCAAAAGATAGGCCCTTCCTCGTCTTATATGATTTAAAATTTTTCGTAGCCAAATTAAAACTATATTAAACTTCATTCTTAATTCTTTATAGTACCTTGTCTCAACTTTTATAAATTAGAGATTGTCAATATTAAAAGGATGAGTTAAGTATGTTGCTAATGGTTAAAGAACCAAAATTAGATGGGTACCTAAATCTATTTTCTTATTTTTTAGGAAGTTAAAAGGAGAAACATATGGTATGTAGATAGCAGTTATTCACGATATATGACTAACAATGCCTAATAGTTCATCACCTTCAAAAGTATGTATGGAGGATTCGTCACCTTCGGTGATAATGCCAAGGGTAAGGTAATTAGCACTGGAAAAGTAATTAAAGATAATTTCCCTTTGATCGATAATGTATTGCTCGTTGAAGGTTTAAAGCATAATCTGTTGAGTGTTAGTCAATTATGTTATAGAAGTTACAAATTTAGCTTTATAGGAGATGAATGAGTTATATCTAAAATGAATGATGAAAATATCATTTTATTAGGAAAAAGAGAAGGAAACATTTATATTGTTGATTTATACGATGTAACTAATCTTGAATATAAGTGTTTGATCTTTTTAAGTGAGTGTGCCCGGATATAGCATCGATGGCTTGGACATGCGAGTATGGATCTCCTCTTGAAGCTTAATTCAAAGCAACTTATTAGAGGTTTTCTGACCATAAAGTATGAAAAAGATAAAGTATATGGAGCATGCCAAATAGGAAAGCAAGTAAGAACCTCCTTTCAAAGTAAAAAGTTGATAACATCTTCTAAACCAATTGAATTACTTCATATGGATCTATTTAGCCCTACTGGAGTAGCTAACTCAGGAGGAAAATTATATAATTTTTCTATTGATGATGACTTTATTCATTTTACTTGGGTTTTGTGTTCGAGTAAAAAAGATGAATACTTTAAATCCTTTGTTAGTTTTGAAAAGAAAATGAAAAATGAAAAATTATTGTCTATTACATCTATAGAAGTGATCATGGTAGAGAATTTGATAATAACATGTTTAATCATTTTTATGATTGTCATGGAATTTCTTACAACGTTTTTGCACTTAGGATATTACAACAAAATGATGTAGTATAAAGAAAAAATTGAACTTTACAAGAAATGGCTTGTACTATGATAAATGAGTATAATTTATGTAAATATTTTTGAACTGATGTTATTACATGTGCATTTCATATGATCAATAGAGTAAACATTATGCATAAACTAGATAAAATTCCTTATGAAATTTTAAATGGTAAGAAGTAAAAAATTAGTCATTTCAAAGTCTTTAATTTCAAATGTGATATTTTGAATATTAAAGATAGTTTAGGAAATTTTGATATTAAAATAAATGAAGGCATTTTCTTAGGATATTCATTAATTAGTAACGCATATAGAGTTTATAACAAGAACTCTCATGTTATATAAGAATCCATGCTATTGTTTTTTATGAGACTAATTCTTTCAAAAGAAAGAAAGTGCTTAAGATTGATGATGCAGATTTACCGAAGGACTTAGAGAAGCTTTCACTTCAAGACGAAATAAAAACTTCTCAAGAGTAAATTGTTGAACTAAGTGAAGAAAGGAGAGATAAAGAACTATCAAGAGATTAGAAATACCAAAAGGATCATCCCTCTAACCCGATTATAGGTGATATCCACCAAAGGGTAATGACTCGCTCTCTTTTTAATTTATCACACCTTACCTTTATTGCAAAGATTGAACCTAAATCTATATAAGAGGCTTTAGATGATGAGAATTGGATCTTAGCTATGAAGGAGGAATTAAATCAATTTGAACAATAAAGTTTGGACCTTAGTACCTAGACCTATGGATCACTCGATAGTAGCTACTAAATGGGTTTTCAAGAACAAATTAGATGAATAAGGAAATATTGTTAAAAACAAAGCAAGATTAGTAGCTAAAGGGTATAACAAAGAAGAAGGAATAGACTATGATTAAACATTTTCCCCTGTAGCTAGATTAGAACCCATTGGTATTTTACTTGCATTTTCATCTCAAATGGGTTTTAAACTTTTTCAAATGGATGTTAAAAGTGTATTTTTAGATGGTTTTATACAAGAAGTATATGTTGAGCATCCCCCAGTTTTGAATGGCATGATGCACTTGAACATGTTTTCACACTATCCAAAGCATTATATGGTTTAAAACAAGCCCCTAAAGGATGACATGATAAATAAATGCATTTTTATCTGAAAATGGATTTGAAAAGGGTAAAGAGGATACTACTTTGTTTAGTAAAAAAGATAAAAATGATTTGTTAATTTTTCAAATATATGTAGATGATATTATCTTTGGTGTTACTAATGAGCATCTATGTCAAGAATTTGATAAGTATATGAGTAAGGAGTTCAAGTTTAAGTATGATGGGATAATTGAATTTCTTCCTTAGACTCCAAATCAAACATATGAAGGATGATATCTTCATTAACCAATCAAAGTATACAAAAGAACTACTAAAGCACTTTGGCTTGGATGAAATGAAAACTTTGGGCACTCCCATGAGCACGTCTACAAAGCTAAATAAGGATGAAGATGGTAAAGAGGTAGATGTAAAACAATATCGAGGTATGATTGGTAGTTTGATATATTTAACTGCCCTGATATTATGTTTAGTGTTTGTTTATGTGTGCATTTTGAATCTTCACTTAGGGAATCTTACTTTATTTCCTATATTTCCTATATTTGAGTGGTACATTGTATTTAGGATTTTGGTATCCTAAAAATGAATGTTTGGATTTAGTAGGTTATTCAGATGTTGACTATAAGAGAAGTTTATTAAATATAAAAATTACATTTGATGCATTTCATTTCTTAGGAAATACATTAGTTCCATGGTTTTGTAAAAAATAGAAATTTTGTTGCATTATCTATGATAGAAGCCGAATATGTAGCTGTTAGTAGTTGTTACACTCAAGTTTTATGGCTTAAAAAATAACTTAAGGACTATAGTTTGAATCTTAATAAAATTCTCATATGATGTGATAATACTAGCACAATTTTTTTAACAAAGAACCCCATTCAACATTCTAGGACTAATCATATTTAAATTTATTATTATTTTATTAGAGATCATGTTCAAAGTGGAGATATCGAACTTGAGTTTGTTGATACTTGGCATTAATTAGCCAATATCTTCACTAAACCTCTGTGTGAAGATCATTTTTGTAGGATTAGAAGAGAAATTGGTATGATTGATGGACATTCACTATAATAATATCTTATGCCTTGTGTTGATTCCAAAAAGGGGGAGAAGTTATGTGATATTCCACTTATTCCTATATCTTGTACATGATTTGAGGGGGAGTTTATATGAATTAAATCTTAAATTATTTTTTAATTTAGGGGGAGTATAATGTTTAAATTGTCTTTAATAACACATAGTGTTATCATCACAAAAAAGGGAGAGATTGTTAAACTAAATGAGGTTCTACCTATTTTGTGTGATGAAAAAACACCTTTACTACTAATATTGTGTTTTAGTGTGTGGTAGGAATAAGTATTTCTTTGAAGTATTAAAGGTTGAAATATAGAAGAGTTAGCAAAATAGTAGAATGTAGGTTGAAGAAGAGTGATCAACCAAAGGAGAGTTGATTGATCAAATGGAAAATGAATGGATCAAAATGAACATTCGTTCGACCAAACTGATATTGGTCGTCCGAATGCATCTGCACAGGGAATCAGTTGACCACATGAAGCGACCGATCGACTGAACGAAGTATGAACAGTGAACGATCAACCAATACAATGTACCAATAGATTGAATAAAGAAAAATAAAGAAGGTCAGTCGACTGAATGCTTCCTTCCAATCGACTGGAAGATTATAGAGCAGAAGATCAAGAACTATCATATTATGCAATGGTAATAATTATTAATGAAGAAGATGAATGATGAAGATTGCAATATGGATATTTAATCTTGATTAATAGTATAAATTGGAGGATTAGTAAGGAGAAGAAAAAATAAGTTCTTTTACAACCAATAATATTAAGTAAAGTCTGAATTATCTTGTGTCTTAAGAAAGTGTTTTTGAGTCCTATTATTTTTTTGTGAAGTAAAATTTTGTATGGCTTGTTATTATGCTACCTTTGAGCATTATTTTTTACTAAGATCTTGTACTAGAGAGGTTATTCTTAATCCTTCAAAAGCAACTCGGCAAGGTTATTCTTGATCCTTAGAAAAAAGAAACAAGAGGGTTATCCATGAAGCTCAAAAGTAGTTTGTAAGTTATTATTATAATATTTTCATTTGTATTGTTTTTCCCTTTTTCAATAAGTATAAGTTTGTTTCTTTTTATTTGTCTATTTTATCTCTATTTATTTAGCTTTCACACATTTCTTTATAGTTTCCTTTTTGTAATTTGGATAAAGTTTTTCGAACCTAATTCACTCCCTTCTTAGGTGCCATTTAAGACCAACATTCTTGTTGAAGTTTAAGAGTAACCTTTTGACAAATCTTTATATGGAAAAAAGGAGCCTTTATAACATCAACCAACTAAATACGCTAATAACCCCCTTACAAGCAACTAAAAACACCTAAAGAGGTATTTCACTTAAGGATCAATTAAACTAAGGTCTCTAATACTTTAAAAAATGATATGAATGATCAGTGATACTCTTAAATGCTTAATTAAACTTAATATGACAGATTTAATGCACTAAAGACATGAATGAATGATGAATGATAATCTGAAAAATCAAATAAATCAAATATAAACAGTTTTGATAGATATGAATATAATAGCCTCTAAACAAATAAATAAGCCTATACTCTTGAGGACTTAAATAAACAAAAATCAACAATTTCAATTTTAATCACTATAGTACGTCAATGAATGATGAAGTATGTAAATCTAGATAGTTTTGGGAAAAGTGTGAATTCAAAGCTTAACTTGAAAAATATAAGTGCTTAAAAATAAAACCAAAAACTCTAGGGCACTCTTGACACCTCAAACACACTAAATACAATAGATTTGTAAACCCAAAAACTGATTAAGATGGCCAAAAGTGAGATTAACATATGAACAGAATAAACAGTGACAGTTTTGAAATATATGTAAACTTAATCTTTAAAATGATGAAACAAGCACCGAAAATTTTGAAAATTTGATTAAAATAACTATTGAACATTTTAAAAAAGCAAGAATAGCCAAATCAAACACCTAGAAAAGGATTTAGATGGTTAAACACGTGTTAAAGCAAGAATAGTATAAATAAGGGCAACTTTGATATATCTGAAATTTTAAGCTCAAAATGAATGAAATAAGTTCCTAAAAATTGGTAACAAAAATTAAAAACATCTAGGAAACTTAACTAAAAAGAAAAAAAAAATTTCAAAATTTTAGAAATAGATTGATATAGAAAAAATCAAGATTAAAGTAATAATAGAATGAACAAGAACAATTTTGTTAATGAATAGGGACAATTTTATTCCATGAATAAGTTCTAGCTTTAATCTATCAAAATAAACACCTTAAAATATGAAACTATGTTAAAAAAAACTCTTAAACACTTAAAAAAATCAATAACAATGATTTCACAAACACAGAAATAGATTAAAATAGAAAGAGATGAGATTAAACCAAGAACAATAGAGAATGATGATAACTTGGAGGAGTTAGTGATTTTGATCTGTCAATTTTGTTTTTGGAGCATAAGAACATGTTTTAAGAGTTTGGGGATGTTGAATGTGAGTTAGGAATGGTTTTGCCACATTTAAAAGCAACCTCAGTAGTTTTGAAACCAAAGACACATTTAATCCAAGAAAGGAAATAAAGAGCTATTAGAGACAACTTTGAGTGATCTGTATTCTTAAAGCTTCAATCAACTTTTTGAGTGCTTATAAAATTGAAATAATTATAGCGTATTCTTTAGAAAAAATTTGTATAATGATCTTGAAGAAATAAAAAAGGATTTGAGTATTAAAAAACTAGATTGAATGATGATGATTCAAATATGGACATATTTAAAGTATGTCGACAAATGAAATTAAACCAAACAAATTTCAACTCTAAAATTGCAAAAAAATGACTAAAACAATTCTTAACTAAGTAAACATTGAATAAGAATTCAAAAAATATTTAAAATATAATTTGAGACTATATGAATAACTAAAATAATTTGATGATTATATTAAGAAACTTTAAGCAACTTTTAAAAACTATATGTAATGCCTCATCAAAATTGGACCCTTAGATCAATTAGACATTAAGTAAGACTTATAGACACATTCAAACAAACTAACTAAGGTCTTGTAGCTTCCATATCTCATTTTTCTTTTAACTTCATTTTCATCCTCCAAGCTTCAAGCTTTCCATATGGAATCATCTTGAAATATGCCTATCTTTAAATTTCATATCATAATCTTAAATTATTAGTAAATTTTTTTTTTGTTATTATTAAAACTAAGATTGGAACTTCCATAGGTTCAATAAAGTAAATACCTCAATCATTGAAAACCTCACAAATAAGTATATTAGTCAATGGCATGCATGTCTCCTAGTTAAGTTCCCAAACCTTAACATAGATCACAAGATTTCACAAATGCATATGCATCCCTATATAGGGTAGGTTAATAGAAACTACACTCTAAGACCATACGTGCTATCTTAGTTACCCTGAAATGCCCTTAGGGTCTTTAGAATTATAATGATAAAAAATTGAAGACATTTTAACTTTTAATAAGAATTTTTCCTTTCGAAAATAAGAAAATTCCAGAGGAAAGATATCACCAATAAGGCCGTTAACATAATTGACAAACTATGAAGTGGCTATTATAGTCATAAGATGCTCATTAGGAAAAGTATCCTTGAATCTAGCTTCATCTAGCCTTGACAAATGATCAGCTATGAAGTTTTTAGCCCTTCCTATCGTTAAGCTTGATATTAAATTCCTACAAAAGTATGTCCTAACGAATCAGTCTTAATTTTGCAATTAGTTTTGTCATTAAGTACTTTAAAGTTGCATAGTCAATATAATCAATACTTTAGACAAAACTAGATAAGGGCTTAACTTATCAAACCCAAACATAACTGTCAACATCTCTTTCCCCATGTTAAGTGTAGTGGTGTTATATACTGTTTAAGTTTCTACTTCCATAATAAATGGGGTGAAACAGCTTATGTTAGGGGTTAAATCTATATTCTTGTTGGAAGATGTTTGATGACAATTTAACCATAATTTAGTGCTTAATTGTTAAATTTATGTCTTATTATGTTTAATTTGTAGGATTGAGCTTGATGATGAAGATTGGAGCAAAAAGGAGAAGAATTCACCTTAAATCGGTCCATCAACGACACCCTTACAGGGTCACGTTGAATGATGATCAAGGTGTCATTATAGAGACATCATTCGACCCTAAATATCACCCTGTATCCTGCCATTGTACATCGGTGCAGCCTATAATTATAAGATCAATTAATAATATCAACTCCATATCTCCACAATTGCAGCTGAAGCATGTTTCTACCTTATTACCTTTGTCAGCTAGCACTTATAGAAGGCCAGAGTGTCTACAAATAACAAGAAAAGAATAGAAAAAATGTAACTAACCTAAGTAGATGCAGATCTAACCTTAGATAGAGAAACTCTTGCTTCTCTCTGAGATTTTCTTAGATGTTTTAGGCTTTAAACACTTGTAATTTGAGTTATAATGTATATTTTGAGTTGCTTTTTATTGGAGATTGAAGCTAAGACATGTATCTAAGTTTCTAAACCATCATGGGGGTTTTCTAACTTAGATTGTACTTATTCTCTCTTGTTTTTTGGATTAATCAAAGTTCATATTCTTATGTGTATATTCTTGAATATTCTTTGATTTGCTTGCAAGATCTTGTAGATTTCGAAGTTGTGCTGATATCTAGATCAAATTAAGAATTTTAAGACTTGTACAGAAGCTCTCTAAACATGTTTTGTAACTTTTAAACTACTTATTTTGGATTATATTTGTAGATCTATCAAAGTATATGGCTTAAGATGGATGTTTTCTATACTTTGATGATTATGTGTGCTTAAATATATTTTCCAGCCTCATATTTGTGTTTTAATGTGTTAGGAGAGTTTAAAGGCATGTAATAAGGTCTAATTTTATTTATTGAAGGTCTTAAAGTTCTGATTTTGGCTTGATCACCTAAGATTAGAGTGATAGGTAATCTAGGATCCAATAAATCTACCTAGGTTATTGGAAAAATCAATAAGCAACATGAATAAATCAATGAATGACCAAACTTTGATTATTTGTGAGAGTTAGAGAGTTGAGACCACAAATCTAGAAGTAAACTTCCTGAAATTAAAGTCCATTGACTAGATTTAAAACATAACCAAACTTTAAACTTAGTTTAATAGAGAAAAGGCATAAGTCTTAACCATATCTTTATATTGAATTCGTGAAGGACCTCTAATCTAAGTTTTAAAAATTTTTTAAGATTAATAAATTCATTAATCACCTTATCCTTAGTGGGATTCCATAAGTTAATAATTTTTAGTAATTTATAAATCATTTTATAATTCAAAATTGCCACGTTTGAAGCAAAATTAAGATAGTTTAGTATTTTAATCTTTTTAATCAATTAATTTGGAATTTCCTAGATAATTGTAATCTAATTAATGTGATATTTGACTAAGAATAACAAATTTTCCCCATGGGTTCGACACTCAGAGTCTTAAAATTACTCCATTTTATTACTTATTCGAGAGGTGCACTTGCCTTTCATGACGTTAGTTTTCGCTTAAATTCATTTTGGATTTCAAAGTAAAATTAGTTTAAAAGAACTCCCATTTTTAATCATTCAACTAATGAAAAAAATTTATACCTCAATTGATTAATGAAGATTCCTTCCTTCATTTTCTTGATTTGGAGTCCGAGGAAGAAGTTCAATTCTCCCATCATGCTCATTTTGAACTCCTTACTAATACACTTAGCAAATTCTTCACCCAATCATTCATTAGTGGCACCAAAAATAATATCATCTACATATATTTGAAAAATTAACAAATCATTTTGATCCTTCTTAATAAACAAAGTAGTATCTACTTTACCCTTTTTAAAACCATTTGCAAGCAAAATGCACTTAATTTATCGTATCTTGCTCTAGGTGCTTGTTTTTAAAAAAATAATGATTTGGATAGTTTAAAAACATGTTCGGGTGCATCATGCCATTCAAAACTAGGAGGTTGCTCAAAATACACTTCTTCTTAAATAAAACCATTCAAAAATTCTGTTTTAACATCTATTTGAAGAAGTTTAAAACCTATGTGAGATGTAAATGCAAGAAGTAGTCTAATTGCCTCTAATCTAGATACAGTAGCAAACGTCTCATCATAATCTATTCTTTCTTTTTGGTTATACCTTTAAGCCACTAATATTGCTTGGTTTCTTAAAATGTTACCTTGTTCATCTAATTTATTCTTAAAACCCTATTTTGTACCTATGATAGGATGATCTTTGGATCCAGATACTAAAGTCCAAACTTTTTTTCATTCAAATTGTTCTAATTATTCATTCATAGCTAAGATCTAATTCTCATCACCTAAGGCCTTGTATATAATCCTAGGTTCTTTCTTTGAGATAAAAGCAAGATGTGATAAATTAAAATGAGATCGAGTGATTACTCCATAGTGAATATCACATATAATTTGGTTGGAGGGATGATCCTTCTTGTATTTCCATTATCCTGGTAGCTCTTCATCTTTTCTTTCTTTACTTGGTTCAACAATTTGTTCTTGGGAAGTTTTTCCACTATCTTTAGGAGAAAGGTTTTCTAAATTTTTGGATAAATCTACATCATCAAATTCAAGCACTTTCTTTCTTTTAAAAGGGTTAGTTTCATAAAAAAAAATAACACACATGTTCTTATTGTAAACTCTATATGCTTTACTAGTTAATGACTATCCTAAGAAAATGCTTTCATTTATTTTAAAGTCAAAATTTCCCAAACTATCTTTAGTGTTCAAAATATAACATTTGTAACCGAAAACTTTGAAATGACTAATTTTTAGTTTCTTGCTATTTAAAAGCTCATATGGTATATTTTTTCTAATTTGTGTCTAATGTTCACCTTATTAATAATATAATATACGCATGCAACAACCTTGAGCTAAAAGTATTTTAGCAAATCATACTCATTTATCATCGTTCGTGCCATTTCTTGTAAAAATATATTATTTCTATCTACTACACCATTTTGTTTTGGTGTCCTAGTGTAGAAAAGTTATGCACAAAGCCATGATCATCACACATGCATTTAAACATGTTATTATCAAATTATTTACCAAGGTCACTTCTAATAGACGCTATAGAAAAAGATTTTGAATTTTGAATTTTCTTTGCAACACTAAAAAAATGATTTAAAGAATTCATCTTTCATACTAAAAAGCAAAATCCAAGCGAATCTACTAAAATCATCAACAATAACAAAGGCATACGATTTTCCCTTTAAGCTAGTAATTCTAGTAGGACCAAATAAATCCAGGTGAAGCAATTCAAGAGATATAGAGCATGTTATCGATTTATTTCTTTGAAAGGAGCTTCTTACTTGTTTTCCCATTTGACATGCTTCGCATATTTTATCCTTTTTTTACTTTATGCATGGAAGACCTCTAACAAATTGTTTTGAATTTAGTGTTGAGAGGAGTGTTAGGGGTTAAATTTGTAGTATTTTTGGATGCTATTTGATGTTAATTTAACCCTATTTTAGTGCTTAAATGTTCT
>JAOXYD010125423.1:0-11103 GCA_028565735.1 Pinacopodium congolense | reverse complement strand
ACATACCTAACTTTAAGATTAACATCATAAACTCAAACCATTAGTGATTAAGCATGTTTTTTTATCATCAAAACCAATATTGGAACCTCCCTTGGTTCAACAATAACCTATCAATTCTATCACTTCATTTTCATAAAGATCAAGGCATGCAATCCCACAAACTTTATCCAACTCAAGTATCAAGATAATACGCATATCAAGACTACTTTTTATTAGTTTGCGTAGGCAAACTCAACTTATGAAACCTTTGCTCAATGATAAGTACAAATGCAAAATGAATCTTCCTCACAATTTCACTCATTTCCCTCAAGTGTTTGATGGTTTATGTTTCACTAAAACTTCCTACATAGGCTTGCTAATACACCAATTCTTCTACACAATGATTACAAGATAAAAATATATTATAAGGGCTTTGTTTCAGGTTGTAATATGACTAGGGTCAAGGTGGGTCAAAAGGGTAAAGGGTTCATCACAAGCATCATAAAGTATCAAGTGCACAAAAGGATGACAAAGATAAACTTCTGAGATAAACAAATGAACAACATTACTACTCCGCACTTATTGATGCTACCAAATGTTATTCCTTTTTCTTTTCTTTCTTTTTCTCTTTTTCTCTTTTTCTTTTTTTTTCCTTTCTTTCTTTTGGAACAATAATAACGAAACAATAAATAAAACAGTAGCTAAATGAAATGTGTTAATGATAGAATCTCATGTCAAAACATATCAAAATGATTCAAGGGTGGATCCATTGCTTACACAAAACAACTCCCTAATATGCCTAAAACATTCATCCTAAATAGCATAATGCAAACACAAATACAACACATCCTAAATGGCATGCAAAAATGCAAAGACAAATGTAATAAATGCAAAGACTACCTCCCTACACTTAAACAACACATTTTCCTTAATGTGGAAAGCAAAACATCAAATCTTAACAAACACACATCCAAAACAAAACATAAAGAGATTATGGGTTGGAATGGCTTATGATGGTGTCCGTTATTCCAAGGTGTAGAAAATCTTCTTCCGCTCATCCTATGATCCTCTAACAACTATAATGCATAATAAACTTTCAAACTTCACGTAATCATCAAGTTACCTAAATACAAAGAGATCCAAAAGGGAAACAAGCTAACATCAAAACAAATAAAAAAAAACTAAACTAAATATGATCAAATAAAAAAACTATAATAAACACAAAAACAAAGAAGCTAATTTAAGGTCATTAGCTTGACCCTTAGCATATCAAAACTATCCATTGTAAAATGGAAGTTTGAGCCTCACAGGAAGTATGCTTAAACTATGTACAGAGTTTGGAGCAACTTCCCTCAAAGTAGGCTCCCAATCAGCATGATGCTCTAGAGCTTCAAAAGAGTGGAATCAAATTGCTTCATCATTAAACTCTAATGTCCATTCTCCTTTCTAAACATTGCCCTTCTTCAAAGATGGTCTCTGTAGTGGTAGGAAATAATTATGGAGGCTCGTCATCCTGCTCGACACCATCAAGCTTCAACTTGCTTGGCCACAGCTCGTTCTCGAAGTTAGCACTATACAGCTCTTCCTCTTCTTCTTCCTTCTCTACCACTTTCTCTTGGCTCTCCTCCCTTAAGCATTCAGCCTTCTCCATTAGTTCCTTTTCTTCCTTTCTTGTGATAACTGTAATGGTCTGTAATTGTTCCCTTGGATTTGCTTTAGTATTAATTGGTAGGCTACTTGCATTATTAGAAGAAAAAAAATTAGTAAGTTGTCCTACCTCTACCTCTATGTTGTGGATTGATGAAGTATGGTTCTTCATAATTTGGTCAAATTTTGCCTCCATCCAATTCAGATTCTCTTCCTGCCTTCTTTGACCTTCCTCTTGGCTTGAGAATTTGGAACTTAATTTATCTATGAACTTGTCCACTTTTCTCTCCATCCTACTCGCCCAAGCGTCAAGGCGATCTTGTTGAAATTCAAGAGGTTCTTGTTCTCTCACTTGGCCAATTGCATAGTTAATATTCTAAGAAAAATTTGGGTGGTTTTGCCACATCGAATTATAAGCATTAGAATAATGGTTGTTACCTATTGGTTGCGCCCCTATGTAGTTTACTTGCTTAAATCCCCATCACTCCATCAAACAGCAATCATTTGTGTCATGGCTGTCCTGTCCACATAATTCACAAAACAATTGCATAAGATCTTGTAAAAGAGGAAGATGTACCTTGTAAGTTGCTCAATTGCTTGCTAAGAGTTGAAATTTGTATTTAAAGAGCTGTCACCATGTCAAATGGAATCATTGCCTTTTGTTCCTTGAATCCTTGCGTCATTAAGCTCGTTTTACCATCTCGTGCTCTTTGTTTTCATATATCTGCAAACACATAAGGAAAAGTATCAAAAACTCTAAAATCAAAGTTAACCAAACTAAAAAAGATGCTAAACAAACAATCCCCGGCAATGGTGTCAAAAAATTGTTGATTGTAAAAAAAACTACTATTTTTACACTGAAAACCTCAAGTATACAGATCGTGCTTGTAGTAAAGAAGGGATATCGATCCCACCAGGATTATATCCCAATACTCTATCAATTTAGCTTACACTTTGTTCAAGAAATCAATATAATAAAATAAAGTAAAAATTAATAAGTATAAAGCAGACAAATTGGAAACAAAAGCGAGCAATGCAACCAATCACCAACACTGAAATAAAAAATTTGGAGAAAAACAAGATTCAAAAATAGGACTTGTTGTTATCCTTATTTGTTCCCTTTTGGTTTAATTGTTCTAATTTATATTTGGCCCAAGATTTCCTAATATTTTAGCTACCCTCTCTCAAGGTGAAACTAAATGTCACTAGATAAATAATCTAAGATTAACTTTAGGATCTCTGGACATGCAAAGCCTTTCCTAAATATTCAACTAGATATAAAGCTATCCTATAGGCAGTATATCAATTTTTCAAAATCTCTTCCTAATAATTTAATAACCTATTGTCTATAGGTCTATTAAATTTGAACTCTCATTGTACATCTAAGACGGATTACCCAAATCAACTCTCAATTTGTTGTAGGGTTTAAGCTCAATAAATAACACAAATACTCATAACATTAAATTAACAACCAAAGTTTCATAAATAATTCAAACAACAAATCCTAGAAATATTTAGCCACTCATAACAAAAATGAGTTCAATCATGTCTATATTCTTAAAAATATAAAGCATAATAAAATAAAAAAAGAAAAGAAATAAATATAATAAATATAAAAAGAATATATAGAACTTGATGCTTGTATGATGTTTACAGCTTGTGTGGTGTGGCTCCTCCTCTCCTTCACCCGAATTTGTCTCTTATGTCTGGCGGCTTAGTGTGTGTCTTACTTCTGTGTTGTAATTCTCCTCCTCTATTTGGCTTTTGGTGTGTTGTTGCCGTTGCTTTTGTCTCTACTGGTCTGTGTCTCACCCTTTGTCCGAATTTCTGCCTATCCCCCTCCTGCTCTAAGGCTATCTCTTTCTTGTTTTGTTACTTTCTAGCTGTTGTTGTCTTGCTTGGGTCTAGTCCTTGGTGTTTGCTCTTGTGTATTCAGTTTGTAGGTGTTCTCTTCCGTGTGATTAGGCAAGTATGTTTACTTCAGCATGAGCAAGCTTGGTCCATGTGCCTAGTGTGGGTTCTCTCCCGGAGAAACTCTTTGGACTTGGTAAAAAACTTTTGACCAAGTGTGGTTCTCTCCTAGAGCTCTAATTCCCGCGAGCAATTAGATCAACAAAAATCCTCTTTGGATTTTTTACCTCGATTTGCGTAAAACTCTTAGTTTAGCAAGGTTATAAGCTTAGTTCTCTAGGTTTCATTCTTCCATCTTTATTCTTCATTTCAAGCATTTTTTTTTCATTTTCTTCCAACTTCAAATTTTAACTTCAATTCATCCTACAAATTAAATAAATACACCAATAAAATTTAATTCTAACCCAAAATTAACAATTAAATAATAAAACACAAAACATAAATAAAAACATTTAAATGATCAAAACTTACTACAAACTAATACCAAACATAAAAAAAATAATAAAAAAGATTATACTAAACAAAATGACACAAAAGAGTCTTAAAACATGATAATATCCACTTATTATGTAATAAAAACATCCTAAAACACAATTATCAAGAATCCTAGCCAAACTAGTAAGTAAGTCCTTTGAAAATGAGAGACAATAGTGTCGGAATTAGGTTAGGGTAAAATGCCTACGAGAGCAAGAGAGAAGATAGAAATTATGATTCTATTGTTAAAACCCCTCAAATATATCGCTATAATGGATTTAAGTGAGAGAGGAGCACGTTATTAGAAAAAATCAGGTAAGAAGGAGAAGAAATAATAGACGATAGAGTGAAAAAGTTAAAGGAAAAAAAAAGAATATATGGTTGAATATGGTTTCGACAAATCAACACCATTTATAGGCAAGAGTTGAGCTTTAATGCTAATCTAAGTGGGCTACAATGGTCTTGTTATAAGGTTTTGTTAATGATCTTAACATGGGTTGTAATGATGATTTCATTCCACACAACAATATAGGTTTAATGGCGGCATTGATACACTGTCTTACATCTTTTTCATACTTCCACCCTTTATAATGGTCCCTATTCCAAGGATCAATAAAAAAAGAAAAGGAAAATAATTGTCCACCTACGTTTGCTCAAATATTATGAAGTAAAATAATAAAACTAAGGTAAGTAGAAAAAAACATGAAGCAGAAAGGGAAAAAAATCCTAGTTGGGTTACCTTCCAACAGTTGCTTCTTTTACATTTTTCGCGGAATGACAATGTTAAGACTTCAACATGGCTCTAAATTAGTAGTTCCTGAAGCTACCATCCCATGTAAGTTATTTAGACATTCATGTCTATATAATAAAATAAGGGACTACAATCACTTTGGGTTCATTCTTGTCTAACCAAAAATTAATTTCTTGTGCTTGATCTTCACTTTTCTTACACAAAGACCATCATCCTTCTTAGGCTCATCAATTTTTATTCCAATAAACTCGTAAGAATTAACTATGGAGGAATAACTAACCATTTTAATAATGTTGACTATTATTTCCTTGCCTTAAGATTTTAAAATTGGTTTTCATTTTCAAACATCCACTATGACTCCCTTAATAGCCGTAAATGATCTTTTCAATATGATTGGCACATCTTTGTCTTCCATTATATTCAAGACTAGGAAGTCCATTGGAAAAATAAATTTATTAACTTTTACAATCACGTCCTCTATGAAACCCCTTTGATATGTAACTGATCAATTAACTACTTGTAATGTGACGGTAGTAGACTTTGATTCCTTCATTCATAACTATCTAAAAATAGACATAGGCATCAAGTTAATATTAACTTTAAGATAAATCAAAGTCTTATTTATATGTAAGTTACCAATTACTTAAAGGATGGTAAATCTCTTTAGATAGCTTAGGTAGTAACTTTTTCAACAAAATAACGAAACACTCTTTATTAAACTTTGTTGTCTTTTATTTCTCAATCTTCCTCTTATTTGATAAGATATCTTTTATGAACTTCACATATGAAGGTACATGAGTAAATGTCCCAGAGAATGGGATAATAAGGTTTAATTTCATGGAAAACCCTAAAACTTTTTTGAACTACTTATTCAATTGAACACTTTTTAATCTTTGAGGATATGGGATCTTAGGCTTAGCTAGTTGCACGTTAGGATTTGAAAGGAGCTTTGGCCCTCTTCCTTATCAACTAAATTTTCTTTACGTTGTTTGTGGTCTACTCTACTATCTGGTTTATTCTAGTATTTTTACTATTTTATTACTGATGCTCGTATTTTCACTATGTCTTCCTTCTTATCCTCAGTACCTTGAAATTTCTTTCCACTCTTCAAGATAATGGCATTTAAAAGCTCTCTAAGATTGGCTTCTATGATGCTGAACAATTTACTAGGTAGCATCTCCTACAAAATTTTGGCAAATTGACTCATTTGTGTCTCTAAGTTTCCAATGAAAATCTCATGGTTTTGCATCTTGACATTTGGATGAATATTCCCTGTAACTATCTATTCAAAACTATGATTCTCTTGTTACATAAGTGCATTAGCTCTAAATCTTATTTATGGAACTCTTTGAAATTTTGATGGTGGTTATTTATAGTTGTTGTTATTGCTCCACAAGGATGGTTATTGTCTATTTGAATGGTATTAGAAGCTATTAGTTTTCATTTCTTTTATAGGCACGTAAGCTTTATTCCGAGTCTTGTGCATCAAATTGTCATCAATAGCTACATCTATAGTACTTCGGGTAGAAGATGTTACTCCCATGTAGAATATATCTACTTGTTGCCAAATACCAAATCCATGACTTAGAAACTTTGCTAACATCTCTCTAACTCTCGCCTAAGCTTTCTATAGGCTCTTATTCTCTAAAACTTTGCTACTTGTTGCCAAATACCAAATTCATTTTCCTCAAAATAATGCTAAAAAAAACTCATTCTCATATATCTTACCATGGTCATTGATAATGGATGCAATCAAGTATAACCTTTCTCAAGTTGAACTCTCTTAATAAACTTTAAAAAAAAAAGTTCAAAACATTCATCCTTACTAACTAGAATCACAACCCAGTTTAACTTTCTAAAATCATCAAGAATCATGTAAATATAAAATTTTCTATCTAAACTTGTAACTCTACATAGGCCAAGTAAGTCCAATCAAAAAATTTCCAAAGGTCCAGATGTTTGTACCAATTTCGTCTTCTTAAAGGAACTCTTGGTTTGTTTTCCTATTTTATAAGCATCACATGCCTTATCCTTCTCAAACTTCACCTTTGGCAACCTATTTATAAGTTCCCTATTTTTTAGGATGGATATATGTTCAATTATTTCATGAATTAACCTCCTATGCCACTTTCAAACATCTTCACCGATAAACACAAAACACAATTTTGCTAATGACAATATCCTTATCCTTGAAATTGTCTCCAAAATTCACATACTAACCATCTTTGATATTTAGTGAACGAATTAAGAAGCATCTCTTGTCATTTGTTTTGAACATCCCCTTTTTACAAACCAGTTGCTTCTCTTGAGTTCCTACAAAACAAAGAAATTCATTTCACTTTAGTGCCTATATTAATGTAGGTTCTTGGGGGTTTGACACCTTTCTACTTCCTATGCCCTTTGACGAACTATGAAACCATGATTTTTTATTAGAACAAAATATCTTTACATGACAAAAAAATCCAAAAAAATGGTAAGAAAAAAAAGAATATTATAGTAATGGAAAATTGTCCTCATGTTATTACTAAAAGAATTTCTAGAACTTCATGTAAACAATGTCCTTCCTTAATGAAATATAGGCATAAAATATTAATGAATCATGTCTCTAGTTGTTTTTATATAACTATGGGGTGCATGAGTAGGGGTTTTTCCTAACATGTGGCCTATGTTCAATGTATGCAAATTGTACATTTACAAATAAATTGTGTCTATTTTTTGGTATATGCATGTCCTTGCTATATTTAAGCCTAGATGCATACATAGAAGCATGATGATTCTTTCTATGTGTGATCTAGATGTTAATGCATCATTATCAAAAAAATTCCCTAAGAATATGCTCTTCATCAAGATTCTCCCCTTTTATAAATGTTGTCTTGGCATTAGGAGTTCCATTCCCTTAAATGATACCTAAACCATAACTATAATTATAAGCCTTTTAGGATCTAAGCATGGTATCAAACTTATCCCTACCAATTGTTAATTTTTATAAGGATTCCTTTATGCCATTTATCTTCTTCCTTAAAGAGTCATTTTCTTCCATCATTTTCTTCCTATTATTTTTCTCAAGAACCACAATCTAAACTTTTAAATCATGAACATATTCATTTAACTTATTGTTCTTTAGCCTAACTTCATCTAACTCTTTCAAACATTCTTTGTATTTAGAAGGTATTTTCTTCCTCCTCAAGGTCATGGCTTCTACACATTGCACTAATTCATCATATGCTGTCATCATCATCATCATCATTATCAAAATATTATGGACTAGATGGTACCTTATCATCTAATTTCAAAAGAAAAAAATTTTGGAAACTTCTTTTTCCAATTCTTCACTTTTAGATTCATTTGAGCTTTCCTATATCATGGTTTTTAAGGCTTTCTTCTTCTTACCCATTATTCTCTCCTTCTTTTCCTTCTTACCACTCCTTTCTTCCTTCTCACTCTCCTTGAAAAGTGGAAATTGATTTCTTATGTGGATAAATTTCCTACTTTTGAAACAAATAATGTTAGGAGATGATTTTCTTTTAAGCTCTTTTTACCATGCCCCTTCTCATAAAGTAGGCCTTCTTCTTCAAGAACTTCTTAAACTTCCTTATGAGGAGACAAATAACATCTTCACTTTCATCAAATGATACCTCATCCTTGATTTGATCTTCATTCATGGCTTTGAATGCTAAATTTTTCTTTTTGATGCCACTTCATCCCCTTTGGTCTCTTTGACCTTTAGATGTCCCAGAAGCGATCTTATTAAGTCCTATAAATACAATACATTAAGATCTTTTACCTCTTAGATGATAGTTGTCTTTGCTCCTATTCCTTTAGTAAAGATATAAGTATTTTTATATGAATTTCTAAATTACTATAAAACTTTC
The DNA here is from genome assembly GCA_028565735.1 of Pinacopodium congolense. Classification (NCBI taxonomy): domain Eukaryota; kingdom Viridiplantae; phylum Streptophyta; class Magnoliopsida; order Malpighiales; family Erythroxylaceae; genus Pinacopodium; species Pinacopodium congolense. Next base: position 2,469 of record JAOXYD010125423.1, on the reverse strand, counting down.
CTGAATGATTTAATGCATTAATGATATAAGTAATGCTTTTGTACATGCTAGATATGTTTTCATTATAATGCATGTGAAACAATTTATATTGTTCTGTGAGCATAGAAACTTTACTCTCCTTCACTTGATTGGCTCCCTCATGTGTAACCTTAAGTGTATTCCAAATTTCATTAGCTATCTCACACATCAAAGCCCCATTAAATTCATTTATGCAAAGTTCATAAAACAAAATATGGACAACCCTACTATTCAACGAAATTAGTCTTCTATCCTTACTAGTCCACTCATCCTTTAGTTTTAGGTAGCTTTTGACCACTAACAACCTTTGTGGGAATGTGAGGCCTACACTAACTACATCACATAAATTTATATGCTTTTTTACATAAGAAAGAATTTCATTCTTGTCTTCTAATGAAAATAATTTTTCCTATTAAAAAGAGGTGCTCTATTAATGTTTTCCCTCTCTTGACTTAATGAACCTATTAAGTGTTCCATTCTAGATCATTTTTCTCAAATTTTCAATATAAACTAATTGAACACAAGTAGGCCTATCTCTGATATCAATTGTAAATCCTAAAGGAATCAAAGAGAGGGGAAGGCTGAATTGGGGATTCTAAAGATTTTTCTAAACTGACAACCTAAACCACTTAAAACAATTCCAAACTATATGCAACCCCTCACCAACATTCAACCTAGATTATGTCCCAATTATTATACAAAATATTCATAAGGAATTAAAAATCAATTATACAATAAACAATAACTAAAGAATGTAAGGAAAGCAGGATATATAATGAAGTCAGTAATAACCCCAATTGCTTATGTATACTCTCTAATAATGAAGTCAGAGGTTTCACTAAATCACAAAAACAAGCACAACTTTTTCTTTAGGCGAAGAACAACCTTTTATAATCCCAATAATTTTTTTGGAGGGTGAAGAGGAACCCTTGACTAATCTTTTTGAAGGAAAATAAGAGCTTTACAACAATTCCCAAGGCCATCAAAAATCAAATGACCCCTTTCACAAAACCAAATACAATTTAAATATGTTTTACTTTAAAACTTAATATCTAGAAGCTTAAAAGATTAAGAAGATGAAAGTTTTGAATGGTGAATTTCTTTAAAGCTTAGAAAATGTGTTCAGTTGGATTGAAAACTCAAATGTTGTTTAAGATCTCAAATTGAATTAGGAAAGCTCAAGAACACAAACACTTCGAAAGCTTGGATCATGTAATGCTTAAAAACCTTCTAAACATCATAAATATTGTTTAAATGTTTGGAAGCTCAAATGGCTGCTAGATGCAGTTAATAGCTATTAAAAATGTGAAAAAACTATTTATTGCCATAATTTTGTAATTAGTCATTACACTGTTAGTGGCTATAATAGCGATTCCCATAGATAAAAACTATGCTGTTATGCACCTTATAAAACTATCGTTATGCTTCTATAGAACTCGACTACCACGATGGTATACAATGCTACAACAACCCTTTACACCAGTATTCTTTAAAACCAATGAGATAGTGAAAACATTTCCCAACTTGACCCAAAAGATTTCCATCACCACCAAATACCTAACACTTGACTCACACAAGTTTAAAAATATTCCCCAAAATGATTTTGAGTACCAAGATAACAACATTAAGTTTAAAAACATAGTTTTTCATGTTTTGGGATAAATTTAGCTAAAATTTTAAACATTTCATTTTACACCATGTTAAAAATATTTATAAACATGACATTGTTTTTTTTTTCTCTTTTTCTTAAAAAATATTGATCACAAGTTTGAAAATCTTGTTCAAGCTTATTTCAATTGCCAAATAAAGTTTAAAAACTTAAAATTTTCTCTATTTAGTGAAATTTTATGTAACTTTAAAAACATATGTAATGCAATTAAGCCTATAGAATTTTAAATCATTGAAAAACTTATGCATAAATTTAGACTATCTAAACAATGGTGATTACGGTTGGCTACGTACAAAATTAGCTCAAATTAGTCTATTTTTCATGCACAATTTAACAATTTAGTTTGACACCAACATTTGGCAAGCTTACCGGTTGAATCAAGTAATAAAGTGGAGTATATTTAAGACTCCAAGTAGCAATCCCACGAGGAAGTTCATAGGATGTAAATACTAGGTCAATCGGATCATAATTATTTAGAGAAAACTCAGCTTGATGATTTAAGAAATAAATAACTAAAATTTACTCTAAAAGATCCTAAAAAAGTTCCAATATATTGGAACAGAGTCACAAGTTGCTTTTCCTAAATTATTCAGTTAAGCTTTAGTAGTTGATGATTTAATTGATAGATCAATGATGCTTAATCTAGGGTCTTCTCTAATTCAAGGCAGTGCTATGGCTAAGACACTGACGTATCTCTATTAGTCTTATCCTGGGGTTTGGTTATGCCTCAGACTTAGGTAATAGGCTTAAAGCTTAGGAAGTCTAGTCCTAAATTATCCTAA